>JAVTVJ010011031.1:0-42184 GCA_034509425.1 Eopsaltria australis | reverse complement strand
GCCATTTTGGGCCGATATTTGGGTCAAGTTTTGTGCCAATTTTGGGGCGATTTTTCGGTCATTTTTTGGGTCATTTTTGGGTCATTTTTTGGGACTTCTTTGGGCCTATTTTTGGGTCATTTATAGGGCTAATAGCGGGGTTAATTTAAGGCCAGATTATGGGTCATTTTTGTTGCCAATTTTGGGGCCATTTTGGGGTATTTTTGGGTCATTTTTGGGTCATTTTTGGGTCTATTGTTGAGTCAATTTTGGGACACTGTTGGGTCATTTTTGGTTTATTGCTTTGGGCCATTTTTTGGTCAGTTTTGGGGCCATATTTGGTCTTTTTTTGGGTGATTCTTGGGGCTTTTGGGGTCATTATTTTGTCAGTTTCGGGGCCATTTTTGGGCATTTTTGGGTGATTTTTGGGGCTTTTTAGGGGTTATATTTAGAGTGATTTTTGGGGCCATTTCTGGGTCATTTGTGGGTCATTTTTTGCGGCTATTTTAGGCCTATTTTTGGGTCATTTGTTGGGGGAATTTTTGGCTCATTTTTCGGCCAAATTTTGGTCACTTTTGGGGTTATTTTTGGGGTCATTTTGGGGCTATTTTTGGGTTATTTTTAAGCCATTTTGGGGCTATTTTTGGGACTAATTCTGGGTCATTTTCAAGGACATTTTGGGCTCATATTTGGGTCAGTTTTTGAGTCATTTTTGGAGCTATTTTCTGGTCATTTTTGGGCCATATTTGGGTCATTGTTTTGGGTCATTTTTTGGGGCCATTTTTGAGTCATTTTGGGTGTATTTTGGGGTCATTTTTGGGGTCATTTTTTGGGAATATTTGGGTCATTTTCGAGGCCATTTTTTAGTAATTTTTAAGCGATTTTTTAATTATTTTTGGGTCATTTTGGGTGAGTTTTGGGCTGTTTGGAGCCTTTGTGGGTCATTTATAGGGAAATTTTGGATTATTTACAGCCAATTATGAGTCATTTTGGGGCCATTTTGGAGCCATGTTAGACTATTTTTGGGTCAATTATAGGAGGAATTCGGGGTTGGCCCTACGATAACTTTGGGTCATATTTGGGAGCCATTTAAAAGTCATTTGAAGACTATTTTGCGTCAATTTTGGGTCATTTTTGGGACTATTTTTGGGTCATTTTTGGGTCATTTGTGGGGCAATTTTTGGGTCATTCTTGGGGCGTTTCTGAGTCATTTTCTGAGCTATTTGGGGCCCATATTTGGGTCAATTTTTGTGTCATTTTTGGAGCAAATTTTGGCCATTTTTGGGTCATTATTGGGCCATTTTTGGGACTATTTTTGTTCAATTTTTTAGTGATTTATAAGGGGAAGTTCTGGGTTGTTTTACGGCAAATTTTGGGGTCATTTTTGGGGATATTTTTGGGGCTATTTTGGGGTCATTTGGGAGTCCTTTTAGGGGCCATTTCTGGGTCGTTTTGAGAACCCATTTGGGCCCATATTTAGATCAATTTTGTGTTATTTTCGAGGCGAATTCTGGGCAACTTTGGGTAATTTTGGGTAATTTGGGGTAATTTTGGGCTTATTTCCCTGTCATTTATAGGGGGAATCTCTAGGTTTCTGACAATTTTGGGTCATTTGGACCAATTTGAGACCCATTTGGTAATATTTTGGGTCTTTGAAATCACTTTTGATGCAATTTTGGGTGTTTGGGGTTATTTTGGGGCCATTTTCGGGCAATTTTTGCGTCATTTTAGGTCATTTGGGGCTGTTTTGGGCCATTTTTGGGTCATTTAAAGGGGAATTTTTGGCTCAATTTACGGCCAATTTTGAGTGATTTTTGGGGCTAGTTTTTGGGCCATTTTGGGGCTATTTTTGGGTCATTTTTAAGCCACTTTTGGGCATATTTTTGGGGCCATTTCTGGGTCATTTTCTGGGCCATTTTGGGCCGATATTTAGGTCAAGTTTTGTGCCATTTTTGGGGCGATTTTTCGGTCATTTTTTGGGTCATTTTTGGGTCATTTTTGGGACTTCTTTGGGCCTATTTTTGGGTCATTTATAGGGCTAATAGCGGGGTTAATTTAAGGCCAGATTATGGGTCATTTTTGTTGCCAATTTTGGGGCCATTTGGGGGTATTTTTGGGTCATTTTTGGGTCATTTTTGGGTCTATTGTTGAGTCATTTTTGGGACACTGTTGGGTCATTTTTGGGTTATTGCTTTGGGCCATTTTTTGGTCAGTTTTGGGGCCATATTTGGTCTTTTTCTGGGTGATTCTTGGGGCTTTTTGGGGTCATTATTTTGTCAGTTTCGGGGCCATTTTTGGGCATTTTTTGGGGTATTTCTGGGGCTTTTTAGGGGTTATATTTGGAGTGATTTTGGGGCCATTTCTGGGTCATTTTTGGGTCATTTTTTGCGGCTATTTTAGGCCTATTTTTGGGTCATTTGTTGGGGGAATTTTTGGCTCATTTTTCGGCCAAATTTTGGTCACTTTTGGGGTTATTTTTGGGGTCATTTTGGGGCTATTTTGCTGGGTTATTTTTAAGCCATTTTGGGGCTATTTTGGGACTAATTCTGGGTCATTTTCAGGATTTTGGGCTCATATTTGGGTCGGATTTTTGAGTCATTTTGGAGCTATTTTCTGGTCATTTTGGGCCATATTTGGGTCATTGTTTGGAGTCATTTTGGGACCATTTTGAGTCATTTTGGGTGTATTTTTGGGTCATTTTGGGGTCATTTTGGGAATATTTGGGTCATTTTGAGGCCATTTTTAGTACAGCTTGATTTTAAATTATTTTGGGTCATTTTGGGTGAGTTTGGGCTGTTTGAGCCTTTTGTAGGTCATTTATAGGGAAATTTTGGATTATTTTAGGGCCAATTTTGGGTCATATTTGGGGAGCCATTTAAAGGTAATTTGGGGAGCTTTTGGGTCAATTTTGGGAAATTTTTGGGTCTATTTTTGGGTCATTTTTGGGTCATTTTTGGATTATTTTTGTGCCAATTTTGAGTAATATATGAGGCAATTTTGGGGTCATTTTTGGGTCATTTGTGGGGCCATTTTTGGGTCATTCTTGGGGGCATTTCTGAGTCATTTTCTGGGCTATTTGGGGCCCATATTTGGGTCAATTTTTGTGTCATTTTTGGAGCAAATTTTAGCCATTTTTGGGTCATTATTGGGCCATTTTTGGGACTGTTTTTGTTCAATTTTTTAGTGATTTATAAGGGGAAGTTCTGGGTTGTTTTACGGCAAATTTTTGGGTCATTTTTGGGGCTATTTTTGGGGCTATTTTGGGGTCATTTAGGGTCTATTTTGAGGGCCATTTCTGGAGTGGATTTTAGCGAGACCATTTGGGCCCCATATTTGGAGATCAATTTTTATTGTTATTTTGAGGTAATTCTGGGCAACTTTGGGTAAATTTTGGGTAATTTTGGGGTAATTTTTGGGCTTATTTCCCTGTCATTTATAGGGGGAATCTCTAGGTTTTTTTACGGCCAATTTTGGGTCATTTTTCGGGCCAATTTTGGGGCCATTTTGTGGCTATTTTTGGGTCTTTTTTTAATCACTTTTGATGCAATTTTGGGGTCATTTTTGGGGTTATTTTTGGGGCCATTTTCGGGCAATTTTTGCGTCATTTTGGGTCATTTTTTGGGGCTGCTTTGGGCCTATTTTTGGGTCATTTATAGGGGGAATTTTTGGCTCATTTTATGGGCCAATTTTAGGTCATTTTTGGGGCCATTTTCCGGGCCATTTTAGGCTGATATTTGTGTCAGTTTTTGGGGTGATTTTGGGGCGATTTTTGGGCCATTTTTGGGTCATATTTGGGTCATTTTTTGGGGCTGTTTTGGGCCTATTTTTGGGTCATTTAAAGGGGGAATTTTTGGTACATTTTACGGCCAATTTTGAGTCATTTTTGGGGCTATTTTTTGGGCCATTTTGGGGCTATTTTTGGGTCATTTTTAAGCCACTTTTGGGCATATTTTGGGGCCATTTCTGGGTCATTTTCTGGGCCATTTTGGGCCGATATTTGGGTCAAGTTTTGTGCCATTTTTGGGGCGATTTTTCGGTCATTTTTTGGGTCATTTTTGTGTCATTTTTTGGGACTTCTTTGGGCCTATTTTTGGGTCATTTATAGGGCTAATAGCGGGGTTAATTTAAGGCCAGATTATGGGTCATTTTTGTTGCCAATTTTGGGGCCATTTTGGGGTATTTTGGGTCATTTTTGGGTCATTTTTGGGTCTATTGTTGAGTCATTTTTGGGACACTGTTGGGTCATTTTTGGTTTATTGCTTTGGGCCATTTTTTGGTCACTTTTGGGGCCATATTTGGTCTTTTTTTGGGTGATTCTTGGGGCTTTTAGGGGTCATTATTTTGTCAGTTTCGGGGCCATTTTTGGGCATTTTTGGGTGATTTCTGGGGCTTTTTAGGGGTTATATTTGGAGTGATTTTTGGGGCCATTTCTGGGTCATTTTTGGGTCATTTTTTGCGGCTATTTTAGGCCTATTTTGGGTCATTTGTTGGGGGAATTTTTGGCTCATTTTTCGGCCAAATTTTGGTCAATTTTGGGGTTATTTTTGGGGTCATTTTGGGGCTATTTTTGGGTTATTTTTAAGCCATTTTGGGGCTATTTTTGGGACTAATTCTGGGTCATTTTTCAGGACATTTTGGGCTCATATTTGGGTCAGTTTTTGAGTCATTTTTGGAGCTATTTTCTGGTCATTTTTGGGCCATATTTGGGTCATTGTTTTGGGTCATTTTTTGGGGCCATTTTTGAGTCATTTTTGGGTGTATTTTTGGGTCATTTTTGGGGTCATTTTTTGGGAATATTTAGGTCATTTTCGAGGCCATTTTTTAGTAACTTTTAAGCGATTTTTAAATTATTTTTGGGTCATTTTTGGGTGAGTTTTGGGCTGTTTTGGGCCTTTTTGTGGGTCATTTATAGGGGAAATTTTGGATTATTTTACGGCCAATTATGAGTCATTTTTGGGGCCATTTTTGGAGCCATTTTGGGCCTTTTTTTGGGTCAATTATAGGAGGAATTTCGGGGTTATTTTACGGCCAACTTTGGGTCATATTTGGGGCCATTTTAAGGTCATTTTGGGGCTATTTTTGCGTCAATTTTGGGTCATTTTTGGGTCTATTTTGGGTCATTTTTGGGTCATTTGTGGGGCCATTTTTGGGTCATTCTTGGGGCGTTTCTGAGTCATTTTCTGGGCTATTTGGGGCCCATATTTGGGTCAATTTTTGTGTCATTTTTGGAGCAAATTTTGGCCATTTTTGGGTCATTATTGGGCCATTTTTGGGACTATTTTTGTTCAATTTTTAGTGATTTATAAGGGGAAGTTCTGGGTTGTTTTACTGCAAATTTTTGGGTCATTTTTGGGGCTATTTTTGGGGCTATTTTGGGGTCATTTTTGGGTCTATTTTCGGGGCCATTTCTGGGTCGTTTTCGAGGCCATTTTGGGCCCATATTTGGGTCAATTTTTGTGTTATTTTTCGGGCGAATTCTGGGCAACTTTTGGGTAATTTTGGGGTAATTTTGGGGTAATTTTTGGGCTTATTTCCCTGTCATTTATAGGGGGACTCTCTAGGTTTTTTTACGGCCAATTTTGGGTCATTTTTCGGGCCAATTTTGGGGCCATTTTGTGGCTATTTTTGGGTCTTTTTTAAATCACTTTTGATGCAATTTTTGGGTCATTTTTGGGGTTATTTTTGGGGCCATTTTCGGGCAATTTTTGCGTCATTTTGGGTCATTTTTTGGGGCTGCTTTGGGCCTATTTTTGGGTCATTTATAGGGGGAATTTTTGGCTCATTTTATGGGCCAATTTTAGGTCATTTTTGGGGCCATTTTCGGGCCATTTTAGGCTGATATTTGTGTCAGTTTTTGGGGTGATTTTTGGGGCGATTTTTGGGCCATTTTTGGGTCATATTTGGGTCATTTTTGGGGCTGTTTTGGGCCTATTTTTGGGTCATTTAAAGGGCTAATAGCCTTGGGGTTAATTTAAGGCCAGATTATGGGTCATTTTTGTTGCCAATTTTGGGGCCATTTTGGGGTATTTTTGGGTCATTTTTGGGTCATTTTTGGGCCTATTGTTGAGTCATTTTTGGGACACTGTTGGGTCATTTTTGGGTTATTGCTCTGGGCCATTTTTTGGTCAGTTTTGGGGCCATATTTGGTCTTTTTTTGGGTGATTCTTGGGGCTTTTTGGGGTCATTATTTTGTCAGTTTCGGGGCCATTTTTGGGCATTTTTGGGTGATTTTTGGGGCTTTTTAGGGGTTATATTTGGAGTGATTTTTTGGGCCATTTCTGGGTCATTTTTGGGTCATTTTTTGCGGCTATTTTAGGCCTATTTTTGGGTCATTTGTTGGGGGAATTTTTGGCTCATTTTTCGGCCAAATTTTGGTCACTTTTGGGGTTATTTTTGAGGTCATTTTGGGGCTATTTTTGGGACTAATTCTGGGTCATTTTCCATGACATTTTGGGCTCATATTTGGGTCAGTTTTTGAGTCATTTTTGGAACTATTTTCTGGTCATTTTTGGGCCATATTTGGGTCATTGTTTTGGGTCATTTTTTGGGGCCATTTTTGAGTCATTTTTGGGTGTATTTTTGGGTCATTTTTGGGGTCATTTTTTGGGAATATTTAGGTCATTTTCGAGGCCATTTTTTAGTAATTTTTAAGCGATTTTTAAATTATTTTTGGGTCATTTTTGGGTGAGTTTTGGGCTGTTTTGGGCCTTTTTGTGGGTCATTTATAGGGAAAATTTTGGATTATTTTAGGGCCAATTTTGGGTCATATTTGGGGCCATTTTAAGGTCATTTTGGGGCTTTTTTTTGGGTCAATTTTGGGTAATTTTTGGGTCTATTTTTGGGTCATTTTTGAGTCATTTTTGGATTATTTTTGTGCCATTTTTGAGTAATATATGAGGCAATTTTGGGGTCATTTTTGGGTCATTTGTGGGGCCATTTTTGGGTCATTCTTGGGGGAATTTCTGAGTCATTTTCTGGGCTATTTGGGGCCCATATTTGGGTCAATTTTTGTGTCATTTTTGGAGCAAATTTTGGCCATTTTTGGGTCATTATTGGGCCATTTTTGGGACTATTTTTGTTCAGTTTTTTAGTGATTTATAAGGGGAAGTTCTGGGTTGTTTTACGGCAAATTTTTGGGTCATTTTTGGGGCTATTTTTGGGGCTATTTTGGGGTCATTTTGGGGTCTATTTTCGGGGACATTTCTGGGTCGTTTTCGAGGCCATTTTGGGCCCATATTTGGGTCAATTTTTGTGTTATTTTTCGGGCGAATTCTGGGCAACTTTTGGGTAATTTTTGGGTAATTTTGGGGTAATTTTGGGGTAATTTTTGGGCTTATTTCCCTGTCATTTATAGGGGGAATCTCTAGGTTTTTTTACGGCCAATTTTGGGTCATTTTTCGGGCCAATTTTGGGGCCATTTTGTGGCTATTTTTGGGTCTTTTTTTAATCACTTTTGATGCAATTTTGGGGTCATTTTTGGGGTTATTTTTGGGGCCATTTTCGGGCAATTTTTGCGTCATTTTTGGGTCATTTTTTTGGGGCTGCTTTGGGCCTATTTTTGGGTCATTTATAGGGGGAATTTTTGGCTCATTTTATGGGCCAATTTTAGGTCATTTTTGGGGCCATTTTCCGGGCCATTTTAGGCTGATATTTGTGTCAGTTTTCGGGGTGATTTTTGGGGCGATTTTTGGGCCATTTTTGGGTCATATTTGGGTCATTTTTGGGGCTGTTTTGGGCCTATTTTTGGGTCATTTAAAGGGGGAATTTTTGGCTCATTTTACGGCCAATTTTGAGTCATTTTTGGGGCTATTTTTTGGGCCATTTTGGGGCTATTTTTGGGTCATTTTTAAGCCACTTTTGGGCATATTTTTGGGGATTTCTGGTGCATTTTCTGGGCCATTTTGGGCCGATATTTGGGTCTAGTTTTGTGCCATTTTTGGGGCGATTTTTCGGTCATTTTTTGGGTCATTTTTGGGTCATTTTTTGGGACTTCTTTGGGCCTATTTTTGGGTCATTTATAGGGCTAATAGCGGGGTTAATTTAAGGCCAGATTTTGGGTCATTTTTGTTGCCAATTTTGGGGCCATTTTGGGGTATTTTTGGGTCATTTTTGGATCATTTTTGGGTCTATTGTTGAGTCATTTTTGGGACACTGTTGGGTAATTTTTGGTTTATTGCTTTGGGCCATTTTTTGGTCAGTTTTGGGGCCATATTTGGTCTTTTTTTGGGTGATTCTTGGGGCTTTTTGGCGTCATTATTTTGTCAGTTTCGGGGCCATTTTTGGGCATTTTTTGGGTGATTTCTTGGGCTTTTTAGGGGTTATTTTGAGTGATTTTTTTGGGGGCATTTCTGGGTATTTTTGGGTCATTTTATTTTGCGGCTATTTTAGGCTATTTTTGGGTATTTGTTGGGGGAATTTTTGGCTCATTTTTCGGGCAATTTTGGTACTTTTGGGGTTATTTTTGGGGTCATTTTGGGGCTATTTTTGGGTTAATTTTTTAAGCCATTTTGGGGTTTTTGGACTAATTTGGGTCTTTTCCCAAGGACATTTTGGGGTCGTAAATTTGGGTAGTTTTTGAGTCATTTTTGGAGGCTATTTTCTGGTATTTTTTGGCATATTTGGTATTGTTTTGGGTCATTTTTTGGGGCCATTTTTGAGTCATTTTTTGGTGTATTTTTGGGTCATTTTTGGGGTCATTTTTTGGGAATATTTGGGTCATTTTCGAGGCCATTTTTTAGTAATTTTTAAGCGATTTTTAAATTATTTTTGGGTCATTTTTGGGTGAGTTTTGGGCTGTTTTGGGGCTTTTTGTGGGTCATTTATAGGGGAAATTTTGGATTATTTTAGGGCCAATTTTGGGTCATATTTGGGGCCATTTTAAGGTAATTTTGGGGCTTTTTTTTGGGTCAATTTTGGGAAATTTTTGGGTCTATTTTTGGGTCATTTTTGGGTCATTTTTTGATTATTTTTGTGCCATTTTTGAGTAATATATGAGGCAATTTTGGGGTCATTTTTGGGTCATTTGTGGGGCCATTTTTGGGTCATTCTTGGGGGAATTTCTGAGTCATTTTCTGGGCTATTTGGGGCCCATATTTGGGTCAATTTTTGTGTAATTTTTGGAGCAAATTTTGGCCATTTTTGGGTCATTATTGGGCCATTTTTGGGACTATTTTTGTTCAATTTTTTAGTGATTTATACGGGGAAGTTCTGGGTTGTTTTACGGCAAATTTTTGGGTCATTTTTGGGGCTATTTTTGGGGCTATTTTGGGGTCATTTTTGGGTCTATTTTCGGGGCCATTTCTGGGTCGTTTTCGAGGCCATTTTGGGCCCATATTTGGGTCAATTTTTGTGTTATTTTTCGGGAGAATTCTGGGCAACTTTTGGGTAATTTTTGGGTAATTTTGGGGTATTTTTTGGGCTTATTTCCCTGTCATTTATAGGGGGAATCTCTAGGTTTTTTTACGGCCAATTTTGGGTCATTTTTCGGGCCAATTTTGGGGCCATTTTGTGGCTATTTTTGGGTCTTTTTTTAATCACTTTTGATGCAATTTTTGGGTCATTTTTGGGGTTATTTTTGGGGCCATTTTCGGGCAATTTTTGCGTCATTTTTGGGTCATTTTTTTGGGCTGCTTTGGGCCTATTTTTGGGTCATTTATAGGGGGAATTTTTGGCTCATTTTATGGGCCAATTTTAGGTCATTTTTGGGGCCATTTTCCGGGCCATTTTAGGCTGATATTTGTGTCAGTTTTCGGGGTGATTTTTGGGGAGATTTTTGGGCCATTTTTGGGTCATATTTGGGTCATTTTTTGGGGCTGTTTTGGGCCTATTTTTGGGTCATTTAAAGGGGGAATTTTTGGCTCATTTTACGGCCAATTTTGAGTCATTTTTGGGGCTATTTTTTGGGCCATTTTGGGGCTATTTTTGGGTCATTTTTAAGCCACTTTTGGGCATATTTTTGGGGCCATTTGTGGGTCATTTTCTGGGCGATTTTGGGCCGATATTTGGGTCAAGTTTTTGTGCCATTTTTGGGGCGATTTTTGGTCATTTTTTGGGTCTATTTTTGGGGTTCTGTTTTTGGGATTCTTGGGCTTTTTTTGGTCATTTATAGGCTAATAGCGGGGTTTAATTTAAGGCCAGATTATGGGTCATTTTTGTTGCCAATTTTGGGGCCATTTTTGGGTATTTTTGGGTCATTTTTGGGTCATTTTTGGGTCTATTGTTGAGTCATTTTTGGGACACTGTTGGGTCATTTTTGGTTTATTGCTTTGGGCCATTTTTTGGTCAGTTTTGGGGCCATATTTGGTCTTTTTCTGGGTGATTCTTGGGGCTTTTTGGCGTCATTATTTTGTCAGTTTCGGGGCCATTTTTGGGCATTTTTTTGGTGATTTCTGGGGCTTTTTAGGGGTTATATTTGGAGTGATTTTTGGGGCCATTTCTGGGTCATTTTTGGGTCATTTTTTGCGGCTATTTTAGGCCTATTTTTGGGTCATTTGTTGGGGGAATTTTTGGCTCATTTTTCGGCCAAATTTTGGTCAATTTGGGGGTTATTTTTGGGGTCATTTTGGGGCTATTTTTGGTTATTTTTAAGCCATTTTGGGGCTATTTTTGGGACTAATTCTGGGTCATTTTCCCGGACATTTTGGGCTCATATTTGGGTCAGTTTTTGAGTCATTTTTGGAGCTGTTTTCTGGTCATTTTTGGGCCATATTTGGGTCATTGTTTTGGGTCATTTTTTGGGGCCATTTTTGAGTCATTTTGGGTGTATTTTGGGGTCATTTTTGGGGTCATTTTTTGGGAATATTTGGGTCATTTTCGAGGCCATTTTTTAGTAATTTTTAAGCGATTTTTTAATTATTTTTGGGTCATTTTTGGGTGAGTTTTGGGCTGTTTTGGGCCTATTTGTGGGTCATTTATAGGGGAAATTTTGGATTATTTTACGGCCAATTATGAGTCATTTTTGGGGCCATTTTTGGAGCCATTTTGGGCCTTTTTTTGGGTGAATTATAGGAGGAATTTCGGGGTTATTTTACGGCCAACTTTTGGGTCATATTTGGGGCCATTTTAAGGTCATTTGGGGGCTATTTTTACGTCAATTTTGGGTCATTTTTGGGTCTATTTTTGGGTCATTTTTGGGTCATTTGTGGGGCCATTTTTGGGTCATTCTTGGGGCGTTTCTGAGTCATTTTCTGGGCTATTTGGGGCACATATTTGGGTCAATTTTTGTGTCATTTTTGGAGCAAATTTCGGCAATTTTTGGGTCATTATTGGGCCATTTTGGGCCTATTTTTGTTCTAATTTTTTAAAGTGATTTATAAGGGGAAGTTCTGGGTTGTTTCACGGCAAATTTTTGGGTCATTTTTGGGGCTATTTTGGGGCTATTTTGGGGTCATTTTGGGTCTATTTTCAGGGGCCATTTCTGGGTGGATTTTGGGGCCATTTTGGGCCCATATTTGGAATCAATTTTTGTGTGTGTGTTATTTTGGCGGGCGAATTCTGGGCAGCTTTTGCAGGTATTGAATTTTGGGTAATTTTGGGGTAATTTTTGGGCTTATTTCCCTGTCATTTATAGGGGGAATCTCTAGGTTTTTTTACGGCCAATTTTGGGTCATTTTTCGGGCCAATTTTGGGGCCATTTTGTGGCTATTTTTGGGTCTTTTTTTAATCACTTTTGATGCAATTTTGGGGTCATTTTTGGGGTTATTTTTGGGGCCATTTTCGGGCAATTTTTGCGTCATTTTGGGTCATTTTTTGGGGCTGCTTTGGGCCTATTTTTGGGTCATTTATAGGGGGAATTTTTGGCTCATTTTATGGGCCAATTTTAGGTCATTTTTGGGGCCATTTTCCGGGCCATTTTAGGCTGATATTTGTGTCAGTTTTTGGGGTGATTTTGGGGCGATTTTTGGGCCATTTTTGGGTCATATTTGGGTCATTTTTTGGGGCTGTTTTGGGCCTATTTTTGGGTCATTTAAAGGGGGAATTTTTGGTACATTTTACGGCCAATTTTGAGTCATTTTTGGGGCTATTTTTTGGGCCATTTTGGGGCTATTTTTGGGTCATTTTTAAGCCACTTTTGGGCATATTTTGGGGCCATTTCTGGGTCATTTTCTGGGCCATTTTGGGCCGATATTTGGGTCAAGTTTTGTGCCATTTTTGGGGCGATTTTTCGGTCATTTTTTGGGTCATTTTTGGGTCATTTTTTGGGACTTATTTGGGCCTATTTTTGGGTCATTTATAGGGCTAATAGCGGGGTTAATTTAAGGCCAGATTATGGGTCATTTTGTTGCCAATTTTGGGGCCATTTTGGGGGTATTTACAGGTCATTTTGGGTCATTTTTGGGTCTATTATTTGAGTCATTTTGGGACACTGTTGGGTCATTTTTGGTTTTATTGCTTTGGGCCATTTTGGCGGTCAGTTTTGGGACCATGTTGGTCTTTTGGGTGATTCTTGGGGCTTTTTGGGGTCGGTATTTTTTTTTTTTTTTTTTGTCAGTTTGGGGGCCATTTTGCAGGGCATTTTTTTGGGTGATTTCTGGGGCTTTTTAGGGGTTATATTTGGGTGCTTTTGGGGCCATTTCTGGGTCATTTTGGGTCATTTTGCGGCTATTTTAGGCCTATTTTTTGGGTCATTTGTTGGGGGAATTTTTGGCTCATTTTTATTGGAATTTTGGTCAATTTTGGGGTTATTTTTGGGGTCATTTGGGGGTTTTTTTTGGTTATTTTTAAGCCATTTTGGGGCTATTATTGGGACTAATTCTGGGTCATTTTCCAGGACATTTTGGGCTCATATTTGGGTCAGTTTTTGAGTCATTTTTGGAGCTATTTTCTGGTCATTTTTGGGCCATATTTGGGTCATTGTTTTGGGTCATTTTTTGGGGGCCATTTTTGAGTCATTTTTGGGTGTATTTTTGGGTCATTTTTGGGGTCATTTTTTGGGAATATTTGGGTCATTTTCGAGGCCATTTTTTAGTAATTTTTAAGCGATTTTTTAATTATTTTTGGGTCATTTTTGGGTGAGTTTTGGGCTGTTTTGGGCCTTTTTGTGGGTCATTTATAGGGGAAAATTTTGGATTATTTTCGGTAATTATGAGTCATTTTGGGGCCACATTTGGAACCATTTTGGGCCTATTTTGGGTCCAATTATAGAATTTCAGGGGTTCTGACCAACTTTGGGTCATATTTGAGACCATTTAAAAAGGTCATTTGGGGCTATTTTTCTGCGTCAATTTTGGGTCATTTGGGTCTATTTTTGGGTCATTTTGGGTCATTTGTGGGGCCATTTTTGGGTCATTCTTGGGGAAGTTTCTGGAGTCATTTCTGGGCTATTTGGGAGGATTTATAACTTTGGAATCAATTTTGTGTCATTTTAGACAATTTTGGCCATTTGGGTTATTATTGGGCCATTTTGGGACTATTTTTGTTTTAATTTTTAGTGATTTATAGGGGAAGTTCCTGGGTTGTTTCGGCAAATTTTTGGGTCATTTTTGGGGCTATTTTGGGGGCTATTTTGGGGTCATTTTTGGGTCTATTTTCGGGGCCATTTCTGGGTCGTTTTCGAGGCCATTTTGGGCCCATATTTGGGTCAATTTTTGTGTTATTTTTCGGGCGAATTCTGGGCAACTTTTGGGTAATTTTTGGGTAATTTTGGGGTAAATTTTGGGCTTATTTCCCTGTCATTTATAGGGGGAATCTCTAGGTTTTTTACGGCCAATTTTGGGTCATTTTTCGGGCCAATTTTGGGGCCATTTTGTGGCTATTTTTGGGTCTTTTTTTAATCACTTTTGATGCAATTTTTGGGTCATTTTTGGGGCCATTTTCGGGCAATTTTTGCGTCATTTTTGGGTCATTTTTTGGGGCTGCTTTGGGCCTATTTTTGGGTCATTTATAAGGGGAATTTTTGGCTCATTTTATGGGCCAATTTTAGGTCATTTTTGGGGCCATTTTCCGGGCCATTTTAGGCTGATATTTGTGTCAGTTTTTGGGGTGATTTTTGGGGCGATTTTTGGGCCATTTTTGGGTCATATTTGGGTCATTTTTTGGGGCTGTTTTGGGCCTATTTTTGGGTCATTTAAAAGGGGGAATTTTTGGCTCATTTTACGGCCAATTTTGAGTCATTTTTGGGGCTATTTTTTGGGCCATTTTGGGGCTATTTTTGGGTCATTTTTAAGCCACTTTTGGGCATATTTTTGGGGCCATTTCTGGGTCATTTTCTAGGACATTTTAGGCCGATATTTGGAGTCAAGTTTTGGCATTACCATTTTTGGGGCGATTTTTCGGTCATTTTTTCGGTCATTTTTGGGTCATTTTTTGGGACTTCTTTGGGCCTATTTTTGGGTCATTTATAGGGCTAATAGCGGGGTTAATTTAAGGCCAGATTATGGGTCATTTTTGTTGCCAATTTTGGGGCCATTTTGGGGTATTTTGGGTCATTTTTGGGTCATTTTTGGGTCTATTGTTGAGTCATTTTTGGGACACTGTTGGGTCATTTTTGGTTTATTGCTTTGGGCCATTTTTTGGTCAGTTTTGGGGCCATATTTGGTCTTTTTCTGGGTGATTCTTGGGGCTTTTTGGGGTCATTATTTTGTCAGTTTCGGGGCCATTTTTGGGCATTTTTTGGGTAATTTCTGGGGCTTTTTAGGGGTTATATTTGGAGTGATTTTTGGGGCCATTTCTGGGTCATTTTTGGGTCATTTTTGCGGCTATTTTAGGCCTATTTTTGGGTCATTTGTTGGGGGAATTTTTGGCTCATTTTTCGGCGAAATTTTGGTCAATTTTGGGGTTATTTTTGGGGTCATTTTGGGGCTATTTTTGGGTTATTTTTTAGCCATTTTGGGGCTATTTTTGGGACTAATTCTGGGTCATTTTCCAGGACATTTTGGGCTCATATTTGGGTCAGTTTTTGAGTCATTTTTGGAGCTATTTTCTGGTCATTTTGGGGCCATATTTGGGTCATTGTTTTGGGTCATTTTTTGGGGCCATTTTTGAGTCATTTTTGGGTGTATTTTTGGGTCATTTTTGGGGTCATTTTTTGGGAATATTTAGGTCATTTTCGAGGCCATTTTTTAGTAATTTTTAAGCGATTTTTTAATTATTTTTGGGTCATTTTTGGGTGAGTTTTGGGCTGTTTTGGGCCTTTTTGTGGGTCATTTATAGGGGAAATTTTGGATTATTTTAGGGCCAATTTTGGGTCATATTTGGGGCCATTATAAGGTCATTTTGGGGCTTTTTTTGGGTCAATTTTGGGTAATTTTTGGGTCTATTTTTGGGTCATTTTTGGGTCATTTTGGGGCTATTTTTGCGTCAATTTTGGGTCATTTTTGGGTCTATTTTGGGGTCATTTTTGGGTCATTTGTGGGGCCATTTTTGGGTCATTCTTGGGGCGTTTCTGAGTCATTTTCTGGGCTATTTGGGGCCCATATTTGGGTCAATTTTTGTGTCATTTTTGGAGCAAATTTTGGCCATTTTTGGTTCATTATTTGGCCATTTTTGGGACTATTTTTGTTCAATTTTTTAGTGATTTATAAGGGGAATTTCTGGGTTATTTTACAGCCAATTCTGGGTCATTTTTGGGGCCATTTTTGTTGCCATTTTGAGGCTAGTTTTGGGTCATTTTTGAGCCATTTTCTGGGTGCAGTTTTAAAGGGCCATTTGGGTATATTTGGGATCAATTTTGTGGTATTTTTGAGGCTGAACTCTGGGCAACTTTTGGGTAATTTTGGGTAATTTGGGGTAATTTTTGGGCTTATTTCCTGTCATTTATGGGGGAATCTCTAGGTTTTACAGCCAATTTTGGGTCATTTTCGGGTAATTTTGGGGCCACATTTTGTATTTATTTTGGGTCTTTTTAATCCTTTTTGATGCAATTTTGGGTCATTTTGGGGTTATTTTGGGGCCATTTTAGCGGGCAATTTTTTTGCGTCATTTTGGGTCATTTTGGGGCTGCTTTAAGGCCTATTTTTGGGTCATTTATAGGGGAATTTTTGGCTCATTTTATGGAGCCAATTTTAAGAATCATTTTGGGGCCATTTCAGAGACCATTTTCAGACCATTTAAGGGCTGACTCATTTTTGTGTCATTTTTTGGGGTGATTTTTGGGGCGATTTTTGGGCCATTTTTGGGTCATATTTGGGTCATTTTTTGGGGCTGTTTTGGGCCTATTTTTGGGTCATTTAAAGGGGGAATTTTTGGCTCATTTTACGGCCAATTTTGAGTCATTTTGGGGCTATTTTTTGGGCCATTTTGGGGCTATTTTTGGGTCATTTTTAGAGCACTGGGCATATTTTGGGGCCATTTTACCTGGGTCATTTTCTGGGCCATTTGGGCGATGTTTGGAGTCAAAGTTTGTGCATTTTTGGGGGCGGAATTTTTTCAGTCATTTTAGGTCATTTTGGGTCCATTTTGGGGACTTCTTTGGGCCCTATTTTTGGGTCATTTATAGGGGTATTTATGTGGGGTTAATTTAAGGCCAGATTATGGGTCATTTTGTTTGCCAATTTAGGGCCATTTTGGGGTATTTACGGGTCATTTTTGGGTCATTTTGGGTCTATTGTTGAGTCATTTTTGGGACACTGTTGGGTCATTTTTGGTTTATTGCTTTGGGCCATTTTTGGGTCAGTTTTGGGGCCATATTTGGTCTTTTTTTGGGTGATTCTTGGGGCTTTTTGGGGTCATTATTTTGTCAGTTTCGGGGCCATTTTTGGGCATTTTTGGGTGATTTTTGGGGCTTTTGAGGGGTTATATTTGGAGTGATTTTTGGGGCCATTTCTGGGTCATTTTTGGGTCATTTTTTGCGGCTATTTTAGGCCTATTTTTGGGTCATTTGTTGGGGGAATTTTTGGCTCATTTTTCGGCCAAATTTTGGTCAATTTTTGGGTTATTTTTGAGGTCATTTTGGGGCTATTTTTGGGTTATTTTTAAGCCATTTTGGGGCTATTTTTGGGACTAATTCTGGGTCATTTTCCAGGACATTTTGGGCTCATATTTGGGTCAGTTTTTGAGTCATTTTTGGAGCTATTTTCTGGTCATTTTTGGGCCATATTTGGGTCATTGTTTTGGGTCATTTTTTGGGGCCATTTTGAGTCATTTTTGGATGTATTTTTGGGTCATTTTTGGAATTTGGGTCATTTTAGCATTTTTAGTATTTAAGCGATTTTTAAATTATTTTTGGGTCATTTTTGGGTGAGTTTTGGGCTGTTTTGGGCCTTTTGGTGGGTCATTTATAGGGGAAATTTTGGATTATTTTACGGCAAATTATGAGTCATTTTTGGGGCCATTTTTGGAGCCATGTTGGGCCTATTTTTGGGTCAATTGGAGGAATTTCGGGGTTATTTTACGGCCAACTTTGGGTCATATTTGGGGCCATTTTAAGGTCATTTTGGGGCTATTTTTGCGTCAATTTTGGGTCATTTTTGGGACTATTTTTGGGTCATTTTTGGGTCATTTGTGGGCCATTTTTGGGTCATTCTTGGGGCGTTTCTGAGTCATTTTCTGGGCTATTTAGGGCCCATATTTGGGTCAATTTTTGTGTCATTTTTGGAGCAAATTTTGGCCATTTTTGGGTCATTATTGGGCCATTTTTGGGACTATTTTTGTTCAATTTTTAGTGATTTATAAGGGGAAGTTCTGGGTTGTTTTACTGCAAATTTTTGGGTCATTTTTGGGGCTATTTTTGGGGCTATTTTGGGGTCATTTTTGGGTCTATTTTCGGGGCCATTTCTGGGTCGTTTTCGAGGCCATTTTGGGCCCATATTTGGGTCAATTTTTGTGTTATTTTTCGGGCGAATTCTGGGCAACTTTTGGGTAATTTTTGGGTAATTTTGGGGTAATTTTTGGGCTTATTTCCCTGTCATTTATAGAGGGAATCTCTAGGTTTTTTTACGGCCAATTTTGGGTCATTTTTTGGCAATTTGGGCCATTTGTGCTATTTTGGGTTTTTTTAATCATTTTGATGCAATTTTGTTTGGAGGGTATTTTGGCCATTGGCATTTGCGTCATGGGCATTTTTTGGGCTGCTTGGGCCTATTTTGGGTATTTTATAGGGGAATTTTGCTCATTTTTATGGCAATTTTAGGGTCATTTTTGGCCATTTCCGGCCATAGGCGATATTTTTGTAATTTTGGGGCGATTTTTGGGCCATTTTTGGGTCATATTTGGGTCATTTTTTGGGGCTGTTTTGGGCCTATTTTTGGGTCATTTAAAGGGGTAATTTTTGGCTCATTTTACGGCCAATTTTGAGTCATTTTTGGGGCTATTTTTTGGGCCATTTTGGGGCTATTTTTGGGTCATTTTTAAGCCACTTTTGGGCATATTTTTGGGGCCATTTCTGGGTCATTTTCTGGGCCATTTTGGGCCGATATTTGGGTCAAGTTCTGTGCCATTTTTTGGGCGATTTTTCGGTCATTTTTTGGGTCATTTTTGGGTCATTTTTTGGGACTTCTTTGGGCCTATTTTTGGGTCATTTATAGGGCTAATAGCGGGGTTAATTTAAGGCCAGATTATGGGTCATTTTTGTTGCCAATTTTGGGGCCATTTTGGGGTATTTTGGGTCATTTTTGGGTCATTTTTGGGTCTATTGTTGAGTCATTTTTGGGACACTGTTGGGTCATTTTTGGTTTATTGCTTTGGGCCATTTTTTGGTCAGTTTTGGGGCCATATTTGGTCTTTTTCTGGGTGATTCTTGGGGCTTTTTGGCGTCATTATTTTGTCAGTTTCGGGGCCATTTTTGGGCATTTTTTGGGTGATTTCTGGGGCTTTTTAGGGGTTATATTTTAAGTGATTTTGGGGCCATTTCTGGGTCATTTTTGGGTCATTTTTTGCGGCTATTTTAGGCCTATTTTTGGGTCATTTGTTGGGGGAATTTTTGGCTCATTTTTCGGCCAAATTTTGGTCAATTTGGGGTTATTTTTGGGGTCATTTTGGGGCTATTTTTGGGTTATTTTTAAGCCATTTTGGGGCTATTTTTGGGACTAATTCTGGGTCATTTTCCAGGACATTTTGGGCTCATATTTGGGTCAGTTTTTGAGGCATTTTTGGAGCTATTTTCTGGTCATTTTTGGGCCATATTTGGGTCATTGTTTTGGGTCATTTTTTGGGGCCATTTTTGAGTCATTTTTGGGTGTATTTTTGGGTCATTTTTGGGGTCATTTTTTGGTAATATTTGGGTCATTTTCGAGGCCATTTTTTAGTAATTTTTAAGCGATTTTTTAATTATTTTTGGGTCATTTTTGGGTGAGTTTTGGGCTGTTTTGGGCCTTTTTGTGGGTCATTTATAGAGGAAATTTTGGATTATTTTAGGGCCAATTTAGGGTCATATTTGGGGCCATTTTAAGGTCATTTTGGGGCTATTTTTTGGGCCAATTTTGGGTCATTTTTGGGTCTATTTTTGGGTCATTTTTGGGTCATTTTTGGATTATTTTTCTGCCATTTTTGAGTAATATATGGGGCAATTTTGGGGTCATTTTTGGGTCATTTGTGGGGCCATTTTTGGGTCATTCTTGGGGGCATTTCTGAGTCATTTTCTGGGCTATTTGGGGCCCATATTTGGGTCAATTTTTGTGTCATTTTTGGAGCAAATTTTGGCCATTTTTGGGTCATTATTGGGCCATTTTTGGGACTGTTTTTGTTCAATTTTTTAGTGATTTATAAGGGGAAGTTCTGGGTTGTTTCACGGCAAATTTTTGGGTCATTTTTGGGGCTATTTTTGGGGCTATTTTGGGGTCATTTTTGGGTCTATTTTCGGGGCCATTTCTGGGTCGTTTTCGAGGCCATTTTGGGCCCATATTTGGGTCAATTTTTGTGTTATTTTTCGGGCGAATTCTGGGCAACTTTAGGGTAATTTTTGGGTAATTTTGGGGTAATTTTTGGGCTTATTTCCCTGTCATTTATAGGGGGAATCTCTAGGTTTTTTTACGGCCAATTTTGGGTCATTTTTCGGGCCAATTTTGGGGCCATTTTGTGGCTATTTTTGGGTCTTTTTTAATCACTTTTGATGCAATTTTTGGGTCATTTTTGGGGTTATTTTTGGGGCCATTTTCGGGCAAATTTTGCGTCATTTTTGGGTCATTTTTTGGGGCTGCTTTGGGCCTATTTTTGGGTCATTTATAGGGGGAATTTTTGGCTCATTTTATGGGCCAATTTTAGGTCATTTTTGGGGCCATTTTCCGGGCCATTTTAGGCTGATATTTGTGTCCGTTTTTGGGGTGATTTTTGGGGCGATTTTTGGGCCATTTTTGGGTCATATTTGGGTCATTTTTTGGGGCTGTTTTGGGCCTATTTTTGGGTCATTTAAAGGGGGAATTTTTGGCTCATTTTACGGCAAATTTTGAGTCATTTTTGGGGCTATTTTTTGGGCAATTTTGGGGCTATTTTTGGGTCATTTTTAAGCCACTTTGGCATATTTTGGGGGCCATTTCTGGGTCATTTTCTGGGCCATTTTGGGCCGATATTTGGGTCAAGTTTTGTGCCATTTTTGGGTCATTTTTCGGTCATTTTTTGGGTCATTTTTTGGGTCATTTTCGGGTCATTTTTTGGGACTTCTTTGGGCCTATTTTTGGGTCATTTATAGGGCTAATAGCGGGGTTAACTTAAGGCCAGATTATGGGTCATTTTTGTTGCCAATTTTGGGGCCATTGTGGGGTATTTTTGGGTCATTTTTGGGTCATTTTTGGGTCTATTGTTGAGTCATTTTTGGGACACTGTTGGGTCATTTTTGGGTTATTGCTCTGGGCCATTTTTTGGTCAGTTTTGGGGCCATATTTGGTCTTTTTTTGGGTGATTCTTGGGGCTTTTTGGGGTCATTATTTTGTCAGTTTCGGGGCCATTTTTGGGCATTTTTGGGTGATTTTTGGGGCTGTTTAGGGGTTATATTTGGAGTGATTTTTGGGGCCATTTCTGGGTCATTTTTGGGTCATTTTTTGCGGCTATTTTAGGCCTATTTTTGGGTCATTTGTTGGGGGAATTTTTGGCTCATTTTTCGGCCAAATTTTGGTCAATTTTTGGGTTATTTTTGGGGTCATTTTGGGGCAATTTTTGGGTTATTTTTAAGCCATTTTGGGGCTATTTTTGGGACTAATTCTGGGTCATTTTCCAGGACATTTTGGGCTCATATTTGGGTCAGTTTTTGAGTCATTTTTGGAGCTATTTTCTGGTCTTTTTTGGGCCATATTTGGGTCATTGTTTTGGGTCATTTTTTTGGGGCCATTTTTGAGTCATTTTTGGGTGTATTTTTGGGTCATTTTTGGGGTCATTTTTTGGGAATATTTGGGTCATTTTAGAGGCCATTTTTTAGTAATTTTTAAGCGATTTTTAAATTATTTTTGGGTCATTTTTGGGTGAGTTTTGGGCTGTTTTGGGCCTTTTTGTGGGTCATTTATAGGGGAAATTTTGGATTATTTTACGGCCAATTATGAGTCATTTTTGGGGCCATTTTAAGGTAATTTTGGGGCTTTTTTTTGGGTCAATTTTGGGAAATTTTTGGGTCTATTTTTGGGTCATTTTTGGGTCATTTTTGGATTATTTTTGTGCCATTTTTGAGTAATATATGAGGCAATTTTGGGGTCATTTTTGGGTCATTTGTGGGGCCAATTTTGGGTCATTCTTGGGGGCATTTCTGAGTCATTTTCTGGGCTATTTGGGGCCCATATTTGGGTCAATTTTTGTGTCATTTTTGGAGCAAATTTTGGCCATTTTTGGGTTTACTATTGGGCCATTTTTGGGACTGTTTTTGTTCAATTTTTTAGTGATTTATAAGGGGAAGTTCTGGGTTGTTTTACGGCAAATTTTTGGGTCATTTTTGGGGCTATTTTTGGGGCTATTTTGGGCTCATTTTTGGGTCTATTTTCGGGGCCATTTCTGGGTCGTTTTCGAGGCCATTTTGGGCCCATATTTGGGTCAATTTTTGTGTTATTTTTCGGGCGAATTCTGGGCAACTTTTGGGTAATTTTTGGGTAATTTTGGGGTAATTTTTGGGCTTATTTCCCTGTCATTTATAGGGGGACTCTCTAGGTTTTTTTACGGCCAATTTTGGGTCATTTTTTGGGCCAATTTTTGGGCCATTTTGTGGCTATTTTTGGGTCTTTTTTTAATCACTTTTGATGCAATTTTTGGGTCATTTTTGGGGTTATTTTTGGGGCCATTTTCGGGCAATTTTTGCGTCATTTTTGGGTCATTTTTTGGGGCTGCTTTGGGCCTATTTTTGGGTCATTTATAGGGGGAATTTTGGCTCATTTTATGGGCCAATTTTAGGTCATTTTTGGGGCCATTTTCCGGGCCATTTTAGGCTGATATTTGTGTCAGTTTTTGGGGTGATTTTTGGGGCGATTTTTGGGCCATTTTTTGGTCATATTTGGGTCATTTTTTGGGGCTGTTTTGGGCCTATTTTTGGGTCATTTAAAGGGGGAATTTTTGGCTCATTTTACGGCCAATTTTGAGTCATTTTTGGGGCTATTTTTTGGGCCATTTTGGGGCTATTTTTGGGTCATTTTTCAGCCACTTTTGGGCATATTTTTGGGGCCATTTCTGGGTCATTTTCTGGGCCATTTTGGGCCGATATTTGGGTCAAGTTTTGTGCCATTTTTGGGGCGATTTTTCGGTCATTTTTTGGGTCATTTTTGGGTCATTTTTTTGGACTTCTTTGGGCCTATTTTTGGGTCATTTATAGGGCTAAATAGCGGGGTAATTTAGCCAGATTATTGGGTCATTTTGTTGCCCAAATTTTGGGCCATTTATGGGTATTTTTGCGGTTCATTTTGGTCATTTTTGGGTCTATTGTGCAGTCATTTTGGGGACCACTGTGGGGTCATTTTTGGTTTATTGCTTTGGGCCATTTTTTGGTCAGTTTTGGGCCATATTGTCTTTTTTTTGGGTGATTCTGTGGGGCTTTTTGGGGTCATTATTTTGTCAGTTTCGGGGCCATTTGGGCAATTTTTGGGTGAATTTTTGGGGCTTTTTAGGGGTTATATTGGAGTGATTTTGGCCATTTCTGGTCATTTTTGAGTCATTTTTTTTGCGGCTATTTTAGCCTATTTTTGGGTCATTGTTGGGGGAATTTTTGGCTCATTTTTCGGCCAAATTTTGGTCAATTTGGGAGTTATTTTTGAGGTCATTTTGGGGCTAATTTTGGGTTATTTTTAAGCCATTTTGGGGCTATTTTTGGGACTAATTCTGGGTCATTTTCCAGGACATTTTGGGCTCATATTTGGGTCAGTTTTTGAGTCATTTTTGGAGCTATTTTCTGGTCATTTTTGGGCCATATTTGGGTCATCGTTTTGGGTCATTTTTTGGGGCCATTTTTGAGTCATTTTTGGGTGTATTTTTGGGTCATTTATGGGGTCATTTTTTTGGAATATTTGGGTCATTTTCGAGGCCATTTTTTAGTAATTAATTTTAAGCGATTTTTTAATTATTTTTACAGGTCATTTTGGGTGAGTTTTGGGCTGTTTTGGAGCCTTTTGTGGGTCATTTATAGGGGGAAATTTTGGATTATTTCACAGTAATTTTGGGTCCATGTTGGGGCCATTTAAGGTAATTTTGAGACTTTTTTGGGTCAATTTGGGAAATTTTGGGTCTATTTTGGGTCATTTTGGGTCATTTTGGATTATTTTGTGCCATTTTGGAGTATGTAAAGAGACAATTTTTGGGTCATTTTTGGGTCATTTGTGGGGCCATTTTTGGGTCATTCTTGGGGCGTTTCTGAGTCATTTTCTGGGCTATTTGGGGCCCATATTTGGGTCAATTTTTGTGTCATTTTTGGAGCAAATTTTGGCCATTTTTGGGTTTATTATTGGGCCATTTTTGGGACTATTTTGTTCAATTTTTTAGTGATTTATAAGGGGAAGTTCTGGGTTGTTTTACGGCAAATTTTTGGGTCATTTTTGGGGCTATTTTTGGGGCTATTTTGGGGTCATTTTGGGGTCTATTTTCGGGGCCATTTCTGGGTCGTTTTCGAGGCCATTTTGGGCCCATATTTGTGTCAATTTTTGTGTTATTTTTCGGGCGAATTCTGGGCAACTTTTGGGTAATTTTTGGGTAATTTTGGGGTAATTTTTGGGCTTATTTCCCTGTCATTTTTAGGGGGAATCTCTAGGTTTTTTTACGGCCAATTTTGGGTCATTTTTCGGGCCAATTTTGGGGCCATTTTGTGGCTATTTTTGGGTCTTTTTTTAATCACTTTTGATGCAATTTTGGGGTCATTTTTGGGGTTATTTTTGGGGCCATTTTCGGGCAATTTTTGCGTCATTTTTGGGTCATTTTTTGGGGCTGCTTTGGGCCTATTTTTGGGTCATTTATAGGGGGAATTTTGGCTCATTTTATGGGCCAATTTTAGGTCATTTTTGGGGCCATTTTCCGGGCCATTTTAGGCTGATATTTGTGTCAGTTTTTGGGGTGATTTTTGGGGCGATTTTTGGGCCATTTTTGGGTCATATTTGGGTCATTTTTTGGGGCTGTTTTGGGCCATTTTTGGGTCATTTAAAGGGGAATTTTTGGCTCAATTTACGGCCAATTTTGAGTGATTTTTGGGGCTAGTTTTTGGGCCATTTTGGGGCTATTTTTGGGTCATTTTTAAGCCACTTTTGGGCATATTTTTGGGGCCATTTCTGGGTCATTTTCTGGGCCATTTTGGGACGATATTTGTGTCAAGTTTTGTGCCATTTTTGGGGCGATTTTTCGGTCATTTTTTGGGTCATTTTTGGGTCATTTTTTGGGACTTCTTTGGGCCTATTTTTGGGTCATTTATAGGGCTAATAGCGGGGTTAATTTAAGGCCAGATTATGGGTCATTTTGTTGCCAATTTTGGGGCCATTTTGGGGTATTTTTGGGTCATTTTTGGGTCATTTTTGGGTCTATTGTTGAGTCATTTTTGGGACACTGTTGGGTCATTTTTGGTTTATTGCTTTGGGCCATTTTTTGGTCAGTTTTGGGGCCATATTTGGTCTTTTTGTGGGTGATTCTTGGGGCTTTTTGGGGTCATTATTTTGTCAGTTTCGGGGCCATTTTTGGGCATTTTTGGGTGATTTTTGGGGCTTTTTAGGGGTTATATTTGGAGTGATTTTTGGGGCCATTTCTGGGTCATTTTTGGGTCATTTTTTGCGGCTATTTTAGGCCTATTTTGGGTCATTTGTTGGGGGAATTTTTGGCTCATTTTTCGGCCAAATTTTGGTCAATTTGAGGGGTTATTTTGGGAGGTCATTTTGGGGCTATTTTTGGGTTATCTTTAAGCCATTTGGGAATATTTTGGGACTAATTCTGGGTCATTTTCAGGACATTTTGGGCTCATATTTAAGGTCAGTTTTGAGTCATTTTGGAGCTATTTTCTGGTCATTTTAGTATATTTGGGTCATCGTTTTAGGTCATTTTGGGAATACATTTTGGAATCATTTTAGATTGTATTTTAGGTCATTTTGGGGTCATTTTGGGAATATTTGGGTCATTTGAGGCCATTTTAGTAATTTTAAGCAATTTTTTAATTATTATTTTGGGTCCATTTTGGGTGAGTTTTAGGGCTGTTTGGGCCTTTGTGGGTCATTTATAGGGGAAATTTTGGATTATTTTACGGCCAATTATGAGTCATTTTTGGGGCCATTTTTGGAGCCATTTTGGGCCTTTTTTTGGGTGAATTATAGGAGGAATTTCGGGGTTATTTTACGGCCAACTTTTGGGTCATATTTGGGGCCATTTTAAGGTCATTTTGGGGCTATTTTTGCGTCAATTTTGGGTCATTTTTGGGTCTATTTTTGGGTCATTTTTGGGTCATTTGTGGGGCCATTTTTGGGTCATTCTTGGGGCGTTTCTGAGTCATTTTCTAGGCTATTTGGGGCCCATATTTGGGTCAATTTTTGTGTCATTTTTGGAGCAAATTTTGGCCATTTTTGGGTCATTATTGGGCCATTTTTGGGACTATTTTTGTTCAATTTTTAGTGATTTATAAGGGGAAGTTCTGGGTTGTTTTACTGCAAATTTTTGGGTCATTTTTGGGGCTATTTTTGGGGCTATTTTGGGGTCATTTTTGGGTCTATTTTCGGGGCCATTTCTGGGTCGTTTTCGAGGCCATTTTGGGCCCATATTTGGGTCAATTTTTGTGTTATTTTTCGGGCGAATTCTGGGCAACTTTTGGGTAATTTTTGGGTAATTTTGGGGTAATTTTTGGGCTTATTTCCCTGTCATTTATAGAGGGAATCTCTAGGTTTTTTTACGGCCAATTTTGGGTCATTTTGGACCAATTTGGGGCCATTTAATGGCTATGTTTGGGTCTTTTAATCACTTTTGATGCAATTTTTGGGTCATTTTTGGGGTTATTTTTTGGGGCCATTTTGAACCCAATTTTAGATCATTTTGGGTCATTTTTTGGGCTGCTTTGGGCTATTTTTTGGGTCATTTATAGGGGAATTTTTGACTCATTTATGGGCAATTTTAGATCATTTTAGGGGCCATTTCCGGAACCATTTAGGCTGATATTGTGTCAGTTTTTAGGAGGTGATTTTTTGGGAAGCGTTGGATTACCATTTTGGGTCATATTTGGGTCATTTTGTGGGGCTGTTTTGGGCCATTTTTGGGTCATTTAAAGGGGGAATTTTTGGCTCATTTTACGGCCAATTTTGAGTGATTTTTGGGGCTATTTTTTGGGCCATTTTGGGGCTATTTTTGGGTCATTTTTAAGCCACTTTTGGGCATATTTTGGGGCCATTTCTGGGTCATTTTCTGGGCCATTTTGGGCCGATATTTGGGTCAAGTTTTGTGCCATTTTTGGGGCGATTTTTCGGTCATTTTTTGGGTCATTTTTGGGTCATTTTTGGGACTTCTTTGGGCCTATTTTTGGGTCATTTATAGGGCTAATAGCGGGGTTAATTTAAGGCCAGATTATGGGTCATTTTTGTTGCCAATTTTGTTGCCAATTTTGGGGCCATTTTGGGGTATTTTTGGGTCATTTTTGGGTCATTTTTGGGTCTATTGTTGAGTCATTTTTGGGACACTGTTGGGTCATTTTGGGTTTATTGCTTTGGGCCATTTTTTGGTCAGTTTTGGGGCCATATTTGGTCTTTTTTTGGGTGATTCTTGGGGCTTTTTGGGGTCATTATTTTGTCAGTTTCGGGGCCATTTTTGGGCATTTTTGGGTGATTTTTGGGGCTTTTTAGGGGTTATATTTGGAGTGATTTTTGGGGCCATTTCTGGGTCAATTTTGGGTCATTTTTGCGGCTATTTTAGGCCTATTTTTGGGTCATTTGTTGGGGGAATTTTTGGCTCATTTTTCGGCCAAATTTTGGTCAATTTAGGGGTTATTTTTGGGGTCATTTTGGGGCTATTTTTGGGTTATTTTTAAGCCATTTTGGGGCTATTTTTGGGACTAATTCTGGGTCATTTTCCAGGACATTTTGGGCTCATATTTGGGTCAGTTTCTGAGTCATTTTTGGAGCTATTTTCTGGTCATTTTTGGGCCATATTTGGGTCATTGTTTTGGGTCATTTTTTGGGGCCATTTTTGAGTCATTTTTTGGTGTATTTTTGGGTCATTTTTGGGGTCATTTTTTGGGAATATTTGGGTCATTTTCGAGGCCATTTTTTAGTAATTTTTAAGCGAATTTTTAATTATTTTTGGGTCATTTTTGGGTGAGTTTTGGGCTGTTTTGGGCCTTTTTGTGGGTCATTTATAGGGGAAATTTTGGATTATTTTACGGCCAATTATGAGTCATTTTTGGGGCCATTTTTGGAGCCATTTTTGGCCTATTTTTGGGTCAATTATAGGAGGAATTTCGGGGTTATTTTACGGCCAACTTTGGGTCATATTTGGGGCCATTTTAAGGTCATTTTGGGGCTATTTTTGCGTCAATTTTGGGTCATATTTGGGTCTATTTTTGGGTCATTTTTGGGTCATTTTTGGGTCATTCTTGGGGGAATTTCTGAGTCATTTTCTGGGCTATTTGGGGCCCATATTTGGGTCAATTTTTGTGTCATTTTTGGAGCAAATTTTGGCCATTTTTGGGTTTATTATTGGGCCATTTTTGGGACTATTTTTGTTCAATTTTTTAGTGATTTATAAGGGGAAGTTCTGGGTTGTTTTACGGCAAATTTTTGGGTCATTTTTGGGGCTATTTTTGGGGCTATTTTGGGGTCATTTTTGGGTCTATTTTCGGGGCCATTTCTGGGTCGTTTTCGAGGCCATTTTGGGCCCATATTTGGGTCAATTTTTGTGTTATTTTTCGGGCGAATTCTGGGCAACTTTTGGGTAATTTTTGGGTAATTTTGGGGTAATTTTTGGGCTTATTTCCCTGTCATTTATAGGGGGAATCTCTAGGTTTTTTTACGGCCAATTTTGGGTCATTTTTCGGGCCAATTTTGGGGCCATTTTGTGGCTATTTTTGGGTCTTTTTTTAATCACTTTTGATGCAATTTTTGGGTCATTTTTGGGGTTATTTTTGGGGCCATTTTCGGGCAATTTTTGCGTCATTTTTGGGTCATTTTTTGGGGCTGCTTTGGGCCTATTTTTGGGTCATTTATAGGGGGAATTTTTGGCTCATTTTATGGGCCAATTTTAGGTCATTTTTGGGGCCATTTTCCGGGCCATTTTAGGCTGATATTTGTGTCAGTTTTTGGGGTGATTTTTGGGGCGATTTTTGGGCCATTTTTGGGTCATATTTGGGTCATTTTTTGGGGCTGTTTTGGGCCTATTTTTGGGTCATTTAAAGGGGGAATTTTTGGCTCATTTTACGGCCAATTTTGAGTCATTTTGGGGCTATTTTTTGGCCATTTTGGGGCTATTTTTGGGTCATTTTTAAGCCACTTTTGGGCATATTTTTGGGGCCATTTCTGGGTCATTTTCTGGGCCATTTTGGGCCGATATTTGGGTCAAGTTTTGTGCCATTTTTGGGGCGATTTTTCGGTCATTTTTTGGGTCATTTTTGGGTCATTTTTTGGGACTTCTTTGGGCCTATTTTTGGGTCATTTATAGGGCTAATAGCGGGGTTAATTTAAGGCCAGATTATGGGTCATTTTTGTTGCCAATTTTGGGGCCATTTTGGGGTATTTTTGGGTCATTTTTGGGTCATTTTTGGGTCTATTGTTGAGTCATTTTTGGGACACTGTTGGGTCATTTTTGGTTTATTGCTTTGGGCCATTTTTTGGTCAGTTTTGGGGCCATATTTGGTCTTTTTTTGGGTGATTCTTGGGGCTTTTTGGGGTCATTATTTTGTCAGTTTCGGGGCCATTTTTGGGCATTTTTGGGTGATTTTTGGGGCTTTTTAGGGGTTATATTTGGAGTGATTTTTGGGGCCATTTCTGGGTCATTTTTGGGTCATTTTTTGCGGCTATTTTAGGCCTATTTTTGGGTCATTTGTTGGGGGAATTTTTGGCTCATTTTTCGGCCAAATTTTGGTCAATTTTGGGGGTTATTTTTGGGGTCATTTTGGGGCTATTTTTGGGTTATTTTTAAGCCATTTTGGGGCTATTTTTGGGACTAATTCTGGGTCATTTTCCAGGACATTTTGGGCTCATATTTGGGTCAGTTTTTGAGTCATTTTTGGAGCTATTTTCTGGTCATTTTTGGGCCATATTTGGGTCATTGTTTTGGGTCATTTTTTGGGGCCATTTTTGAGTCATTTTTGGGTGTATTTTTGGGTCATTTTTGGGGTCATTTTTTGGGAATATTTGGGTCATTTTCGAGGCCATTTTTTAGTAATTTTTAAGCGATTTTTTAATTATTTTTGGGTCATTTTTGGGTGAGTTTTGGGCTGTTTTGGGCCTTTTTGTGGGTCATTTATAGGGGAAATTTTGGATTATTTTACGGCCAATTATGAGTCATTTTTGGGGCCATTTTTGGAGCCATTTTGGGCCTATTTTTGGGTCAATTATAGGAGGAATTTCGGGGTTATTTTACGGCCAACTTTGGGTCATATTTGGGGCCATTTTAAGGTCATTTTGGGGCTATTTTTGCGTCAATTTTGGGGCTGTTTTGGGTCTATTTTTGGGTCATTTGTGGGGCCATTTTTGGGTCATTCTTGGGGCGTTTCTGAGTCATTTTCTGGGCTATTTGGGGCCCATATTTGGGTCAATTTTTGTGTCATTTTTGGAGCAAATTTTGGCCATTTTTGGGTTTATTATTGGGCCATTTTTGGGACTATTTTTGTTCAATTTTTTAGTGATTTATAAGGGGAAGTTCTGGGTTGTTTTACGGCAAATTTTTGGGTCATTTTTGGGGCTATTTTTGGGGCTATTTTGGGGTCATTTTTGGGTCTATTTTCGGGGCCATTTCTGGGTCGTTTTCGAGGCCATTTTGGGCCCATATTTGGGTCAATTTTTGTGTTATTTTTCGGGCGAATTCTGGGCAACTTTTGGGTAATTTTTGGGTAATTTTGGGGTAATTTTTGGGCTTATTTCCCTGTCATTTATAGGGGGAATCTCTAGGTTTTTTTACGGCCAATTTTGGGTCATTTTTCGGGCCAATTTTGGGGCCATTTTGTGGCTATTTTTGGGTCTTTTTTTAATCACTTTTGATGCAATTTTTGGGTCATTTTTGGGGTTATTTTTGGGGCCATTTTCGGGCAATTTTTGCGTCATTTTTGGGTCATTTTTTGGGGCTGCTTTGGGCCTATTTTTGGGTCATTTATAGGGGGAATTTTTGGCTCATTTTATGGCCAATTGGCTCTCCCTCGCAGGAAAGAAGTTGTATGCCTTCCTGCAGCACAGATCACTTCCTAGATTTTGACCCCTCTAGCCTAACCCAAGACAACTAGGTAATTCTTATTTGTAAGACTTAATGATTATGAAAGAATTTGTAGTTTTCACTAAGGTGGTCGCTGGTAGTTTATGTGTCACCTCTACAATATCTGCTCTTGTGAATAGTAATGCCTTCAGCAAGTGTTACATTGCATTTCCTACTGTTGTGCATTATGACTTACTGCTAAAGGTTCTGACAGGGAAGCTGCAATGTTTTCAAGTGAAATAGTCAAAGCCTTTTCTGCTCTTTGCTCTACACCTACCCACTAAAACGTTAGTGTTTCTTGCAAGGAAGTGTCAGCCAAGTGAAACTTTGACATCTTCCTTCAAAGTTTTCTTTTCTTGTATGTATGCACTGCCGTTTGGTTTGTGTGGTGCCTTTGAAACTGCTAATCTCTCTCCATGGTTACCTCACTGCCCCACAAGTCTCATTTTGGCTACTGCTCCATCCAAGAGTTACCTGCAGGAGCCACAGCTCTGTTCCCGTTAATCCTTTGCTCCCAGACAGGGCAGCAGTTTGGTGCTGCTGGCCTCTGCTGGTGACAGATTGGTGTAGTCTGCACATTGGCTCCTCTCTTGGGCCCTGCTTGCGGTCCACATGTTCTAGGAAGTAGCTCTAAAAATATTCTCCTGGTGAGGATCTTGGATCTTTTGAGTAATAATGACAGAAGGAAATTTTCCCTCCACCCTGTGATTCAGTTCACTGCATACAGGGCACAGTTGAGTTATGTCTGAGTTTATGGTATCCAAACTTTCTGAGATCACATCTGCAGCGATCAGAAATACAATCATTTCCTTCTTTGAAGGTAAGAAATTTACCCCTCAGGAAAGCTGTATTTGTGCACACATGAGAAATTAGCTGTATGGCTCATTGCCAGCTTTGCTTTGCACTATGTGCCTCATACAGACAAGCAGTACAGTACAACTGAACCCTCAGGCTGCACATGAGCGTGTATGTGAACTCCTGATATGGAGATTCATTTCTTGAAAGAAATCAGTGGGTAAATCCTCTAAATCTTTGTAGGTAAAGAGCCCTGTTTTAATTTTGTGGTGACACTCACCTCAGTAGAAGTGAAATGGCAGCAGGATAACATACCCTAGATCATCTCTGGCTCTTGCATTTGCTACACTGTGTTGATTTTGAGACAAGTTTAGGAGGAAATGTCTTATTTTGCTGTAGATGAAGTTTCATCCTTTGTTTGAAAAGGTCTTTGAAATTAAGAATGATAGAAAAAGGCTTGTCTGTTTAATTGCTATAATTATTTTTCCCCTGTTTCAGCTTAGTGCTGAACAAATAACTGACTGCGCAAGATGTTTATATGCATGTACTGTCATGTACTGTTAAAGCTAATGAAAGCTTGTAAAAATAACTCTAACCATGTTCTTAATGAAGTCCATTGCAGTTTTATGTGGTTTGGTTAGTGCACTGAGGTAGATGTTATAATTTATAATTTACTAAGAGCTTAAATTTCCCAAATAACAACTTTGTAGCTAAAATATGCTGAACAGCTATTTCACTGAAAGTTTATGTTTAGATAAAAGGTAGGATGTGTTTCAGGTTTGCCTGTAATGACAGGAAACTCTCCTGTTCTCCAAGAGTACAATACCTTTGAAAGATTGGCCTGCTCTAGGTTGCCTCCATCTATGTACTAAAATGAGAAACGCATTAGGAGTGGAAATTGTCTTGGCTGATGGTGTCTACAATTTGGGCATCTATAGCTGAGCTACACTCTTGTATGTTCCATTTTATGTGAATGGAGGTGTACTCATAGGATATTATTTCTCTGGCATTTCTTTCTGTCTACCTTAAGATGAACTGAATGATACCTGTGCATGTCTGTTCATCTCCCATGTATGTAAAAAGAACTTCTGTCAAAATTCTGATGAATTCCTGTCAAACTCCTGCCACATAACTGTTTACTCTATGGATGTCCATAACCCTACAGAGGAAACCAAGGGATTATGTTAGTTATCCTTATGAAAATGCATATTGTGGTTTAAACTGCCATGTGCTAGTTCACTATTGTTACATTGTGAAAAGTACATAGCTACAATATGGTACTTATGGATTTTCAAAGTCTAGTTATGGCCCCTACTGAGAGTGCAGGAGAATACAAAATGTGTTGAAAAGTATTTACAGCAGATAGTGAAACAGTAAAAAGCCAGATAGCTCCTGCAAGCAAGTAAAATAATTAGATGCTTCCCAAAAATGATGACAATATGGAATGGCTAAATATCATTCCTTGCATTACCAAAGAATTAAACTCTAAAATGTAGGGGTTAACCAAAAGTAATTCAGACCAAAAGAAGGGTCATTACTAAAAGAGATGAAACATTTTGGTATAGGAGAGATTAATCTATATGTGTACTGTCATTGCTATATCTTTTCTGCTTTGGACTGCTGCATTTATCAGAATTGCTCCTTCTGTGCAGCTTAACAAGGAAGAAACTCACATCTCTTTGTTCTACTGGAGTGTATAAAAACAAGTGTGAGTGTGAATGAGCGTTGACCAAAGCAAAAAAAAATGCAAGTGAAAATAAATCAAACAAAGAAACAAAAAAACAAAGGAAAGCCCAGAACAAATACAACAAACAACACTGTTTCAAATACTTTCAAATCCATTAAAATTTTCTGATTATTACCTCCTATTTGGAGATGTTAATTTCTATCCAGTCGTAAATGTATTTCCTAGTCCTTTCTTGTTTTCCCATTGAAAAAAATCTTTTTTGTATTAGAACTTTTGCAGTGCTGAACTTCCATCTTAAAAATATCACCATGTTTTATCACTTAGACTGCTGAAAAATGGCTGAACTTCTAAACTTGTCACATACAGTAAATAGTCCTTGCTAAAGAGCAAGTCTACAGCTAAATTTCTACCACAGTCTTAGAAGTTTCCCTAAAATGAAGTATACATTACTGGATGTGGTCAAAAGATATATACCACGCTGTCTGGTGTGAGCCTAGCAATTTCCCTCCCTTGTGTGAAAATATGACACTTTGCTGCTTCACATCTAAAAATTGTGTTTCTAAGTTATGGTTTCCAGGTGCAAAATTCTGAGCGTGAATAATGTGAAAAATTGAATTGATACAATTCAGAACAAATATACCCCCCCCTCCCCGATACAACCTTAGCACTTTTTTTAGCGCTTTTGGCTTGAAGAGCTGAAAGCATACTGTGGCATACTAAGAATGCAAAATGTTCACATCTGTAAAAATATAGGATTTAGCTAAGCAGTGGCAGCATTTTCCTGTTCTAGGAGCTTCCCATTTTCCGAATTAGTAAATGCTTAAAACCGATGTACATAGGGAGATAATGGGTAGTAAATGGCTCCATTTTATCAGAGCATTTTGTGACACTACCTGGCTATTATATTTGTTGAACTATAAAATTTCTTGAAAGTATCAGAAAAGACAGTTCTAATGAAACAAAGTTTGGAGGAAATGTTTTTGTTACATTAATTTATTCACTGTGGAGAGAAGAGAAAAAATAAACAGTTCTGAAATAGTTAGAGTTCCATTCAGGCATTTTTCAAAATGAAAAGGTCAATTTGCACACTAACTGTTTTTTTTTTTTTGTTTAGAAATTTGAGTTGAAAATACATAATATAGAAATCAAAACATCATAAGCAGCAGAAACTGGTATCTGAGGTACTGGGCATTTTTAATAGTCCGTTATCATCATCACACATTATTTTTAAAATTTTGACTTTCTGTCCAAACTTGGTACAAACTAAAAAAAAAAATAAATTTGCAGTTTGACCTATTACTTTTTTCTTATCATTCAAGTAGCATGTTCCAGTTATCCCAGAAGATCTCTAGTGTGTAACATAAATTTAACAGGTATTTTGCATGACACACAGGATTCTTAAAGATCAAAGGCCTGTATTTTTACAGATGTGAACATTTTGCACTATTTTAGTTTCTGGCACTTCACTTTTGGGACAATTACCTTAATTTGTTTTATTTTTTTATTTTCAATAATTTCATCTAGTATGCCATCTCTTGAGATTACAAGTATTTGGGAATAGTATTTCAGACACATTTGGCATTCTTTCACAATAAGGGTGCTGAGGTTAAAGCAGCACGTTCTAGGTCAATGCATTTTACCTGTGTGACTGGAAAATAGCAGCAGATGTAAATTATGATAGAACAAGATGGTCTGGCACTTCATGCAATCAATGATTATACAGAATTAAAAGCTTGACATATTTGATCAAAGAGAAAACACAAATTTATCAGAACAGGAATGGCCAGCAATTGCTGCCACCACCAGATTCAGCTTCAGAGGGCGAAGCTACAGCTGCTGGCAACAGAATTAACCTTCACTCTGGAGGCTCTCATGATGATTTAGATTCTGTAAGAATAGCATAAATAATTCTGTTTAAAATAAAGCCCATGGAAATCACACTGTGGCAGTGCAATTTTGCCAAGATTGAAGTCTACAATGATAGAGACACAATGGCTTTTCAGAGAGGGAACAGCAGGACAGCTCATATGTGAGTGGTTGCACTGAGGCTGCCAAAAGAGATCTAATTCCATCTTTTTCCATCCAGCAAAATTACGTAGCACAAGAGGTTTTTACACTGCAGAAGCATTAATTCATATAGCTTCCTACATACTGCAGGGGAGAATGTAGCTGTGTACTGGGAAAAGCTAGAAAAAAATAGATATGTAAGCTAAACTCACTGATAATAAGTTCAGCAGCAAAGGGTTCTTTAAGCACCTGATGTTTAACAGAAACCAGGATTTTTATGTTGAAACACAAGAAAATACTGAGCTCCTTAGTGATTTCTCACTGCAGTTTCTTGCCACTGTCCATATTCCAAAACTCAACACTAGGCTATACAACAGCCCACTCTTTATTAATGATGAAAGTTTGGTCTATAGAGAAGGTCCTCTCCCTAACCAGTTTACAGTAGTAATTAAAATGTAAAAAAATAAAAAACTCTCTGCTTCTTCCTGCTTGCGTAACAATGAATAGATCATAATTTTAATACAAAATGCAAAATAAAAAGGATAAAAAAATCCAAGGTCATTTAAACTTGAAATATGTTCGTAAGAAAGTGCTAAAAAATGGATCAGGATGTGTTTGTCTAAAATTTCAAGGGGCAAAAAAGGAGGACTAAAAACCTGAAGGATCTTTTTATGCATTATCATAAATACTGATTTTTCTGACTCATCTGCATCCCTATAGAGGGAGAAGAAATAACCATGTTTTCTTTTGGGACCTAAGTTTAAAATGTATCCATGTGGGATTTAAGTCCCAACAGTGGACTGGAACATGAAAAACAAATAGCATTCTTCATTTCAAGACAGAAAAGTATCTCCATTTTTTTCTGATATTCTAATGTAACATAAAGGTCATTGGATTTTGCATAGCAATGCAAATAACAAGAAAGCAAAGCAATTAAAGTCTGCACTGAACAAGAATAAGCATTGACATCTATTTTTCATTTAACAGAAAAAATATTATAGTGACATTATGGATATTACTAGTAAAGAGATAATTATTTGCAACATTTTTTAATAAATGTAAAAATATTTTCTAGAGTTTATGTTTTTTTTATTTACTATTCTTATATTTGTTAAACAAATTAAAATTAACTCCAGCTGATATTAACCTTTTATATGGGTTGGCATTTGTAGTTTCTTAACCTGTGACAATTTTGTTAACAATTAGAATCCCACCATCACAAGTAACATGGAGGTGACATTGTGTGGCAATTTGTATATTCATAATATACCTAATCTATTAACTGTATCTCAAATTAAAGACTTTGACTTCCTATTGTTAGAATGTTTCTGAAACTAGACTTAATATCACATATTCTTCTTTCAGATTTATTTCTCTGTGAAGTATCTCTGGAGTCAGAGATATAAAAATACACATGATGCAAATTAGCATACAAGGACCAGGATGACCTCTACAGAAAACAGAATATTTTTTATAAATTAAATTCTAGCTAAGAAGTCACACACTGTAGGTACCTGAGCCCTTGGTATTGCAAAGTCCATAACTTCAAACTCTTAAAACTCTTGTCATCAAGGCATGTTCAGTTCACAAATAGACACCTTGCTCTGTGAACAGTGAGGGCAGATGCTTTAACTTCTCTCACAGAATCTCAAACAGTCAACAGTATTCTATAAATTGTTCTCTTTTCCATATTGGAGCTACACAAATGTGAAAGGAAACTGGACTTGATCCCGAGTCTTAGGAGCTTTTCCCACAAATGACATAATTTCATGACTAATGAGAAATCCTGTATCCAAGAAAAACTAGATCTTGAGGTTCTTTTCCAGAGATTGACATATCATTTGGCAAAAGAAATATATTTCTGTTTCATAAAACTAATGATTATGGTCCAAGTTTGTTTCATGCCAGAATTCATTTTTTAATGGGCTGAATAGCCTTCTCTAAAGTCTAATTAAACTTTTAATAGCCAGCATTATAAATGTATTGAAGACCAATGAAGATTATTGTAGTGCCAATGTATTCTGTCCTGGGAATTCCCTCTATCAAGAACAGTCACAGCACGGGAGTGTTGCAAAGGACCATTATAAAGGTCTGCACAGCCCTTTTGCCCTGGTACCCAGAGTGTAAAGGCTCCCATTGGCTGATGTTCTAGCAGTGTATCTGAATGAAGCTGTCACAATCACTCTAGAACTAGCTTACAGAATTTCTGGAGCCATATTTACCAAACCTAGGGCATATATTTTAGCCCTTTGCAATCAATGACATCTCCTTGTATCCTTCAGCGTGAGAACATGAAAACAGAATGTGAAAGGAAAAACTGTACCAAGACTATAAAAGCATATTGAGAACCTAATTTCTAATTTTGTATAAAACCAAACCCAGGCTAGGGCGAGGAAACGCACTGATGCAAAATGCAGACTTTGAACAATAGTTTCTGAGTCAGTGCCAATAACACTGTAAAATCAGCTGTAAAGGCAAAACAGAGGTAAACAAAGAACAACAACAAAAAAAAAAACCCCAAAACCCCAAAAAACCAAAACAAAGACAAAGACAAAGACAAAGACAAAGACAAAGACAAAGACAAAGACAAAGATAAAAACAAACAAACCAAAAAACCCAGAACAAAACCACACCAAAGTAAATGAACTAAAGTCACAAACACCTAATCTGTCCCCTCTGGCAAAACTCCATAAATATTTCTGCACTTGTCCTCTCATGTGCTGAGCTCTTTAGAATAGAAAAAATATCCTATTTCTCTCTCTAGAGAGAAAGTTCAGTTGACAGCCTAGTTATGATAAGCACCTTCTATTTAACTGCATTTATTTCCAAATGGAAATTATTGTACAATTTAGAGATTAAATAGTTTGGCAGTTGTTCTCATTGTCATTGGTTATGCTTGGCTTTGGTTTGTTTTTTTTTTTTATTTTCTAGTGAAAATTATTCACTTTGAGGTCTTTTCCAATAATTAAATCGACCACAAAAAGGGTCTTTGTTCAATTTGTGATGACGGTTAAATTAGTTGCCACTCATTTATGACTATTCTAAATTATATCTCTCATTTTAATAAATGCACAAATATTCTTTGATTCCTGTCCATCCTGTGCAATTCATTAATACCACTGAAGGAGAGAAAAAACCCATAAGAAAAGATGTAAAGAAAAAATGCTTTTTTTCAAAAGCCTATTTTAGCCTTAAGGGAAAACAAGCAAAGTAAATCCAATTTTAGGCATCCCTTCCAATTCTATACTCCTGGTGTTGAGTTTCTAATTGAAAAGATATCCCCAAAGTACATGATATTAGAGCAAAAATATGGGTCAATTGCAGAATTTATTGGGTGGTGATATGGAAAAATTAAAAATTAACATGCATCAGTATGTAATTCAAATAATTTTCCATGTCAATCCTATGAAATAACCTCAATTTTAATGTAGAATAATGTAAATTTTTTTCAATATCAATTAAGAATGACATTTCATAAGCCCTGTTGGGTGTTGCATACCCCAAAACCACTGAAAGTCAGTATGAGTTGCCTTCCAGTTTTCCTACAACCCAAGAAAAATAGTGAATTCAGTGTTTTGGGGTACAACCTAAAAAAAAAAGGACAAGGAAACAGGAACCTCCATTTAGCAAGTTGCTAAGTTCTAAAGTAGTCCCTGTCCTGGGTTTGAGATAAACAAGCACCATACATGCAGAGGTTTGAAATAGGATTAGCATTACCTTAATTCACCTCTTGGCTTTTGTTCAAGTTCAGACAATTTGGAAAACAGGGAAGGTGGGTGTCTTTTTAACATAAATATCTGGGAAAACCCTGCTGTATGCCCAATTTTTACTTTTTTTTAATGTTTTCAGTGACACTGTTATAGGACGTAATAAACATGTTCCTTTGACCCTTTAGTCTTCTCAACTTGAATGTTAAGAGCTAAATAAAATGTTAATATTTAACCTTTCCTCTCCTTTCTTAACAACTCTGAAGAGCATTTTGGAAAAAAAAATAGGGCATAACTGAGGTGTCTTGATTTTGTTTTATGCCAAACAGAAGAAGAAAATGAGAAACTAATATACATATTAGATAAACAACTGCTTGGTTCTATTCAGTAGCCCTTTCTCCTTTGTGAATTTTTTTCCTACACCTCTAGCTCCCTACCTTCATTTAAAACATCCTCTAATATTAAGGTTGTTGTCACTTACACAGTACTAAATTTTGTGATGGTGGGCCTCTAGCTGAAATTATTTGCTGTAGTTCTTTTTGAAACAGGGATCTTTTCTTTTGATTTTCAGTTGATACCTTTTTAGATTTAACATTTCATAAAAGTCTTGATATAATCTAGCGATTAGTTATGTGCATAAATGATAGCAACTAGTACTGGAATCAAATGCAGTGATTCATTACAAATTTTATAACTGACACCAATTTATACTTTATCCACCACACACTTGCCTCCATCTGGTGATTTCCCTTCCTATCCTGGTCATTAAAATTATATAGTAAAAGAATACACATAGTTTGAAAGTTGGCTTTTTGCTTTACTTGTTTTATTTTTCATCAGAGAGTGCAAGAAACTTTGTGAGATGAAATTGCCCTAGGACTTTACCCTAGCTCTTATGTCATATTTGGCATATGATACAAAAGAAGTGTCAGATGTGAAAGCTGATAAAACAAGAAAGGTTTGAAATGGAGACAATTCTCACTCCTGATAGTTAGACAGTACACTCCATGAGCAAGAAACATACTGAGATTATGAGTTTGACTTGTTTGGTCAAGTTGAAAACATTTGCAAATGTTTACCAGGACGACCAGGAGGTACTGCCATAAGTTTGCACCCAGGAGGATTTGGTTGCAATAGCTAGTGGCAATATCACCAATCTATCTCAGGGCCCTTGCACTTATTTAGCATCAACAGCAGGAGAAAAAGTGAGCTTGCAGATGACCTAGTACTGACAAAAGCTGTTGCATTTGTGTATAGTAAGAGGGGATGTTTGTTTTCCCCTGACGTTAAATGCTGTCATTCAGGAAAAAAAAGTTGAAAGAAAAAGTAATAATACCAGGGTCAGACATGTGTTCTTTCTAATGAAAGCCAACATGATAAATCTCAGAATTTGTTCCACTGTTTCTAGCATGAGGATAGTAAATCTAAAAATTCCCATTATTCCCTGATAAATGTTTATTTTGAAGATCTATACAGAAGATGGACATTTTAGCACAGTGTGGATGCTAGATCAATTTCTCTATATGGCCTTTAGATATACTGTAGAGACTAAACTGATTTAATAAAGATAGATCCACTCAGAACAATTAAATGAGTAAATTCAGATGAAAAATTTATTACAGCATACACAAATTTAACACATGTATGCAAGGTTAGTGGTTGTTTTGATGCTGTTTGGTTTCTGCCTTTTTTTCTTTTGTATGTTCTCTGTACTCTTTGCACATATATTTGTAGCTCTGTAGCCTATTGTATTAATAGCTAGTTTTCCCAGAACTTTTCCATGGCCTTTCCCTAGGCAGAAAGACAAAACAAATTCCAGAGCTCCAAGCCCCAGGGGGTACAAGGCCCTGTCCTATCTTGGTTCTTCCTGGGAACCAAGGCTGAGAACAACTCTGAGGTACATTTTCATAAACAAAGTAGAGCCAGTGCTGAGAGGGGGGCTCCAGAGAAGGGGCTGAACCTGGGGGGGACTTGAATCACCACTTATTCTCCTAATTGGTGCTTTTAATCAATTATGCTAATTTCCTAAAAGCTATGAATATGTACTCACCCCTGGAGAGGGTGGGCTTTTATGGAGACCTTTTCATAACTGCTCCTGAAGACCTTCAAAATAAAGATCCCCTTTTATATTACCTGCTTGCTAAAATGATCTCAAGTTTCTTTTCCAGGTTGGGGGAAAAGGCAATAGTTGGAATGTACTTGTAGTACCAAATTTCTTCTGCTGTCTTCTTAAATCTGTATATTGGGTCTTTTATATTTATGTATATAATATGTATAAGTAGAGAATCACAGAATCACAGAAGAGTTTGGTTTGGAAGGCTTCCCCAAAACAGGTGCAGTAGCTTGCACTTGGTTCGGTTGAAGCTTATGAGGTTCCCATGGGTCCATTCCTCAGTCTTGTCCAGGTCCCTCTGGATGGCGTTTCATCCTTCAGATGTGTCAACTGCACAACTCAGCTTGGTGTCATCTTCAAATTTGCTGAGAGTGCACTCAATTCCTTTGTCTATGCCATTCATGGCAATATTAAACAGTACTGGTCCCAATACATATTAATCCTGTCTAAAGGAACATCACTCATGACTGATCTCTATCTCGACATTGAGACACCGATCCCTACTCTCTTGATGTGATCATTCTAGCAATTCTTCATCCGCTGAACAGTCACCCTTGAATCCATTTGTCTCCAATTTAGAGAGAAGGATGTTGTGGGGGACCATGTCGAATGCCTTACAGAATTCCAAATAAATTTCATCTGTAGCCATTCCTTTGCCCACTGAGGTAGTCACTCCACCAGAGAAGGCTGCCAGACTGTTGACACAGAACTTGCCCTTGGTGAAGCCATTCTGGCTGTCACAAATTACCTCCCTGTTCTCCATGTGCCTTAGCAAAGCTTCCAGCAGGATCTGTTTCGTGATTGTCCCAGGCACAGTGGTGAGGCTGACAGGTTGGTAATTCCCAGAATATTCCTTTCATTTATTTTATAAAAATGGGATGTGATATTTCCATTTTGTCCAGTCATCTGGGTCTTGACCTGACAGTCGTGACTTTCAAATGTTAGGAAGAGTGTCTTGGCAACTACATCAGCCAATATTGTCAGGACTCTGGGAGAAGTATTATATCAAATATACATGTTTCTTTAGATTCTGTTCCTTAAATTAAACCTAGAAGAGCATGTGGAAATATTTTCCTACAAAAATAAATAGGAGAGATTAATAGAGTTACTGGTGTCCTTCGGGTTGAAATCTTTAGAATTAACTCTTTTTTTTTATTGTAAATTTTGTAAATTTCATTTTCATTTTTCTTCATCTGTCTCTTTTTCCAGACA
>JAVTVJ010011030.1:0-48771 GCA_034509425.1 Eopsaltria australis | reverse complement strand
TAACTCAACATGCTAGTTTAAAATGTGGGATAGTACTCCTGTCCATTTACCCAAATCGAGTCTAAAACTACAACCTATCTCTAGAAAATCTCACATGGCAGGTGCATACCCTCAGTGATTAAACCAGGTATGCATTTAGAGAACTTAACTTGCAAGTCCAACCAGTGTCAAAAAATAGCTTTACAAAATTGTTTAGCATTAAACATGTTGTTACTAAAAAGCAAAGTGTATGTGAAATGTTAAAGCTTACTAAAACTGAATGTTGTATTACTGTTCACAATGCCACAGTGTCAATTGAAGAAGCTCGAGCCAAGATAAAAGAAATTGCTGATCAAACATCAGAACTTTTCCCATCGCTCCAACCCAAAGACGAGTTTCAAAAAGCAGACCCCAACTCCCGGCTGATGTCCATACTCCACTCTTTAACAGGCTGGGGACAATGGCTAATGAAAATTAGATTAATGATTGCAATTGAATTTATATTCTTAATGATTGGGATAGCTATTGTATGCTGTATAATTACCTGTATTATTGCTTCTGCTTTTTCTATCTGTTCTCCTATCTTTTCTCCTATCCGCTATGTAGGTATCACCCCCGTGGACAACCCATAAACTGAAGATCACCGAGAAAGAGACATTAATTACAATGTTTGAGTCACGGGGTGGCTGTCAGAGACTGAAAATAGTTCATGCCTCAAACATTGATATAAAGTTTTGATCAGAGAAGCTTCCCTGAAGATACCTGACTAGGACTTTGAGCTGAGTCAAACTGCTGAGATTAGATAAAGGGAAAAACCCTATTGTTCAATCCTCAGCCTGAGGGAAAGGAATGCATCCACAAAAGCTGAAGCCACCAGCTGTACTGAGAATCATTTCTGGCTGAGTTTGGGGTGGGGGGCAAAGCACAGCTCACAGAAGCCACGTTTACACAGCCCTCCCCCAGCTGAAGGGGGGAGGAGGATGGCGTAACCTCTGGTCAGAGGCAATACACACTCATCCTCCAAATACACAAACTGGCCCAGCTGTGAAGCCCCCCCAACCCCACAAGCCACATCCACGGGACTCTCACGTGAGAGGCAGCTGAGGGGGAGTCACAATCTATCACCGACCCCCCAAAGTGCTCCCCAGACGCCTTGCACCACAGGACTGCACGTGATGCAAGCAGAGTCTGCTGCTAGAGGCTGCCCCCTCCCCCAGGGGGACAAGCCTGGACATTTCCACCTGGCCTGAGTGTATATTAACCCATGGCACTCTGCTTTTTGGGGGGACTTCCACCACCAAGAAGAGGACACCAGAACACCGATGGGACCCACGGAGTGGTGATACCTTTTTGTCCCTGTCCCTCTCTGTCCCCCCCATCTTTCTCCCTACTCTCTCTTTTCTCTCTTTTCTTCTCTCTCTCTCTCTCTCTCTCTCTCATATTTACTATCAAATAAAACCCATACTATTGATTGGCATATGGTCTCGCTTGTACCTTAATTCAATCAGAAGTATCTCTAAAGAACTTTAATAATTAGATCATAACATTTTTGGCGTAGTCGGCAGGATAACATTCTCTGACCCGAAGTGCCTTTCATAATAGTATTGTCTCCTCTCCCAAAATTCTGCATGCTTTGAAATTTTACTGTAATTTTTCTCTAAGAGGTTGTGGAGCTTAATGTCTCACCTGTAATAGACTGAACTCTTGAAAATTCTGATACAACTTTTCCTAAAGATGTTGTAAAGTTTGAATTCCCTTTTATGTGTTTTGTTGTGTAAGTTTCATTCCTGAAGCCAATTCTGCTGCTTGTGTCTTGTGGTGAGGCCCTCCCGTCTGTAGTTGTAGTAAAAGCCTCTCCTTGGTGCTTTGTGCGGAGCCTAAAAACTCCTGTTTGGAGGGGACCCACGCCCCTACTTTTGCGGAGCCTAAAAACTCCTGTTTAGACGGGACCCACACCCCTACTTTGCGCAGAGCCTAAAAACTCCTGTTTGTTGTGTTGTGCAAAACCTAAAAAATTGTTTAGAGGGGACCCACACCCCTACTTTGTGCAGAGCCAGAAAAACTCCTGTTTAGAGGGGACCCACACCCCAATAGTACTCTTGTGTTGTGTCTTGTGTAAAGTCAGAATTGTCCTGAAGTCAGTCTATAAAATAACCTTAGAGAAAATAAATTATCCTGTCCTTTTAACCTGGTTCGAGAGCGAACCGAGTTTTTTTTCTGATCTTTTACAGGTAAAAATCTAAACTCGAGAAAATGAAGAAGAAACCCTTCACATAATTTATACCCCACTATGTCTTGTCATTTCATTTCTAAAAATAATTGTAACTTTAATATGTGTAATATGTCTCATCCAAAAGTCAACATTTCACTGAACCCCAGAAAAACTGGCATACCTGAGGGGGTTGGGAAAAGTACATTGCTATCAAAAATCGCATCATCTCCCCAAATGTATTTAATAAATTATAATGACACTTGGACTTGCAAAACAAGCAACTATCCTGCACCGCTTAAATTAGCTTGGGGAAAATTTTATTCACAGTTGAGTTTAACTCAACATGCTAGTTTAAAATGTGGGATAGTACTCCTGTCCATTTACCCAAATCGAGTCTAAAACTACAACCTATCTCTAGAAAATCTCACATGGCAGGTGCATACCCTCAGTGATTAAACCAGGTATGCATTCAGAGAGCTTAACTTGCAAGTCCAACCAGTGTCAAAAATAGCTTTACAAAATTGTTTAGCATTAAACATGTTGTTACTAAAAGAGCAAAGTGTATGTGAAATGTTAAAGCTTACTAAAACTAAATGTTGTATTACTGTTCACAATGCCACAGTGTCAATTGAAGAAGCTCGAGCCAAGATAAAAGAAATTGCTGATCAAACATCAGAACTTTTCCAATCGCTCCAACCCAAAAACTGGTTTCAAGGAGCAGACCCCAACTCCCAGCTGATGACCATACTCCACTCTTTGAGACTAACAGGCTAGGAAAAATACCTAATAAAAAACTAGATTAATGATTGCAATTGAATTTGTATTCTTAATGATTGAAACAGCTATTGTACGCTGTATAATTACCTGTATTATTGCTCCTGCTTCTTCTATCTGTTCTCCTATCTTTTCTCCTATCCGCTATGTAGGTATCACCCCCGTGGACAACCCATAAACTGAAGATCACCAGGAAAGAGACATTAATTACAATGTTTGAGTCACGGGGTGGCTGTCAGAGACTGAAAATAGTTCATGCCTCAAACATTGATATATCAGAGAAGCCCCCCTGAAGATACCTGACTGGGACCTTGAACTGAGTCAAACTGCTGAGATTAGATAAAGGGAAAAGCCTATTGTTCAATCATCTCAGTCTGAGGGAAAGGAATGCATCCACAGAGGCTGAAGCCACCAGCTGTACTGAGAATCATTTCTGGGGTGGGGGCAAAGCACAGCTCACAGAAGCCACGTTTACACAGCCCTCCCCCAGCTGAAGGGGGGAGGAGGATGGCGTAACCTCTGATCAGAGGCAATACACACGCATCCTCCAGCACACAAACTGGCCCAGCTGTGAAACCTCCAACCCCACAAGCCACATCCACGGGACTCTCATGTGAGAGGCAGCTGAGGGGGAGTCACAATCTATCACAGACCCCCCAAAGTGCCCCCCAGACGCCTTGCATCACAGGAGTGCACGTGATGCAAGCAGAGTCTGCTGCTGGAGGCTGCCCCCTCCCCCGGGGGGACATGCCTGGACATTTCCACCTGGCCTGAGTGTATATCAACCCATGGCATTCTGTGCTTTTGGGGGGACTTCCACCACCGAGACCAGCTGAAGAGGACATCAGAACACCAATGGGACCCACGGAGTGGTGATACCTTTTTGTCCCTGTCCCTCTCTGTCCCCCCCATCTTTCTCCCTACTCCCTCTTTTCTCTCTCTTCTTCTCTCTCTCTCTCTCATATTTACTATCAAATAAAACCCATTCTATTGATTGGCATATGGTCTCGCTTGTACCTTAATTCGGGCAGACGTATCTCTAAAGAACTTTAATAACAGATCATAACAGAGCTAAAGAAGACATCCAGATGTAACAAAAATATTATTTCCAATATTCTTGGCAAATTTCAATTGTTTTGATATTTACCTAACACTAACATTTTAAATGTTAAAATAGAAAATCTCTGTGGATTAAACAGAACATTTTAAGTCCTTAAACCTTTCCATTAGGTTTTGATATCAGGAGCCTTTCTCATGTATGATGTGAAACAGTAAAGTAGCAAACCCCACCAGCTTGTGACATTTGGTTCATCTATAATTTCCTGAACTGACCAAAGTGTGCTCTCCAGAGAATTTTTTCCCAAATTTTCCAAGTTTTATCTCTTCTTGCTGTGCTGGAAATCCCAATATTATTTTGGTAGGAGAATATAGAAATTGAGAATATTCAAAAACAATTGACTTGGACATGCAGAAGAAACTTTGAAAAGGTCATGGAACCTTCCTAAATAGTCCTCAGACATTTAACACAACCAAATTTTTCAAGCGTCTGTTTCAAACTCTCCTATTCTGGCGTTAACATGCTATAGTTCTTGGCCTAGCTCCAAGGGAGCACTACAGCTGGAAACTGGACCAAAGAATTAATTGCCCAGTGTGGAGTCTTACATGCATAAAGACAAACACCAGTGAAAAAACATATTTCTCAGGCATAGTACTTAGAATCATTTCAACGACTTTTATTTTGCTCAACAGCAAGAGCTTCCAGCTTACTCCTGGCAGTAAATGTCTTTATTACCATTGGCATTATCAGTCAAACCTATTACTTCAGTGTCTAAGGGCCTCTCTCCACCCAAAAAACATTCACACATTCAACTATAGAAGGCACTGTTAGAGCCCAAAATAATATGTGTTTTCTCTAATCTAAATGAGCAGTGCACTTGTCAGGAGTAAAAACATAGAATGAGAGCAGTCACATCACAACCCTTCAGAATATGAAGCCTGAAGTCCATAATCCTTGGAAAAATAATCCCCATGAATTCTGGGAGAAGCTAAACAGGATGAAATGTGAAGGGAAACAGTGTGAAGTTAATAAAGTAGGGATGAATAGGCAACTGGGGCAAAATAAAAGCTGAGGTGAGGATCAAGAAAAGCAAATGGAGAAATCAATTCAGAACTGCAGAAATTTTTAAATTGCAAACATTTTATCTATGCATTTCTTATAAATCTTTTATTATAGATTTCCAAGCCAAATCACTTCAATTCTTTCATGTGTTAGAGCTAACTGACTAAGAGAATACTTAGAAAACTGAAGGACTTCTTCAGATATTTCGTTGCTTTCTTTCTGTGACTTCATGCAGGCAAACAGCAGCAACAAGAGATTATTCACTGAAATTATTAGTAAGGCAAGCATATTAGACTAATTATATTTATACTGCTTTTGAAAAAAGAGTACTAACTACCAAGATTATTTCCCTAGTCTGATTCTGGCTAATATTACTATAATATATCTAATAACTTACTACACCTAGGTAGAAATATATGTAAAATGGAATGGAGCAATAAATTTGTATATAATTAATAGATACTGCACATACTCTCAATGTTTGTGGATTTGAAAGTTCAGTTCCATGCACTGACATTGAGAACTCCCTTACATTCCCTGAAATGAGAGCTTTAGCTCCCACACTTACAGTGCAGAGCCAGAGCATTCCTCCTTCCTGTTGCCTGACTGCAGGAATCTGGACACATAACCTTTAATCTCAGGTTAGACTCATGCTCCACTCTTGGGCCCACATGGGAGCAGATGCCAGAGTTTTGCTGCTGTTGGGGAAGTCTACTCTGCCAGCAAGGTTTCTGGCTTTGCAGAGTCTCAATAAAGGCCATAACTCCTACCTGCAAGTTTGAGCTGTGGCCTTTAAGTCCTCACTTTAGCTCCATTACCTGGCACATGCTGCAGGCTGAGAGTCTTCATGACACGGTCACACAACCAAAGCACAAGAGAGAAAACTGTACACTGATTGTGCATGTGCATATGCACACATGCAGCACCATCTCAACAGACAATGGAAATCAGTATACTTGGTCCCATGTGAGGAATGCACAATTGACTCATTTTTTTTTCAAAAACTTTACTGCATTAAAAAATGCCACATTATTTTTCAGATTAGTCAGGCACATTTTCAGTGTTGAAATTTGATAATTAGCTGAGGAATAAGAACCTTGGGATTTAAACCATCGTCTACATTTGAGTAAGTTGCCTTACACTGTCTTTGCAGTCAATGGAGAGAAGTTGGCATTTCTAGGGCACACTTGATCCCATCTTAAAATAGCTGTCTAAAGCAGGTCAGACAAATTGTGTTCTTGCAGTGCCTTTTACTCCCCACTGACTATAAAAAGCATTACTAGCTCAGAGGTACACGCCTACACTGTAGACATTTACAGATAGGTGATAAATTCCACACTATATGATTTATCATGAGCTGACTTCGACGGCCAAGGAAGGATGAGTTCCAACTCAGTCTTCCCCTGCTCCAAAGCTGGGTTGTTTATAGAGTTTCTCAGCAAAGTGGATACCACTGTATCTCTAAGGAACTGAACTCGTGCTGTAGCCTTACATTCTTGACACTTAAACATTCAGACCTTACTTATTCATAGAACTGGTTCACATGTGGTCATCTCTGAAACCATCCCACCCTTTTGAAACACTCCTTGGAGTATTTGGCTGAATGAACGGACAGATTGAAAAGTTATTAGGTGAAGATCGATAGAGGTGTGTGCAGCTAGCACTGCTATATAACTGTCTGAAGGAAACCATGATAAAAATTTCAAACAAAATTAAGCAAAAGGATTCTCACCTTACATTTGTATTTAAGTAATTAATTGAAATGGGATATAATAACAGCATAAATAAAACCACTACTCTCTAACTATATCTTTTGTTTCTTTATCTCCTTCCTACTCCTTTTACTCAACTAATTCAGTCTTTTATTTGTGATAAAAATACCTTCTACTGATCCCACTGAAACCAGGCTGGTATTAAATATTAATAAGAGTTTCTTTATTCAGCAATATGCTGTATGTGCACTGCATATCTTTGTCTTATAAGCTATAAGATTTCTGTGGTTCAGGGATCCTTTATTTATTGTTACCTTCATAGGTATATAATCTGAAAACTATCATATATATGATCGAAAGAGTAGTGTTATTTGCACAGAAAGAATAATAAAATCACTCTAGTTTAAGAAAATGTCTTCTTAAATAAGGAAATATCTTTTTAAGTAGTGGTCATACTGAATTTTAATGTTACACTTTCCAATTTTGTACTGCAAAACTGAACTTTGATTTGTCACATTTCAGGCTCCATATAGGGCACAAGGATGAATGCTGCTTGAAAATAACTGATAGGTCAAGTTGCTATTATTACACTTGTTTCTTTATTCACGGAGAGAAGTGGTAATTTTTTTCCTGACAATATTACCATAAAGGAGAACCCCCTAGATGTTCTCTGAAAGAGTTTCTCCAAAAGAGTTACACTCATAAATTATTGAATGCATTGAAAAATCTTACACTGGATTCAGTTTGCTTTGGTTTTGTCCCTTGTAGAACCCACTAGTACTTTAAAGATGAGAGAAAAATAAATAATTTCTGTTTCTTCATGCAATTTTAAAGGATTTTTTCCACTTAAATTTTTTTTGCTTTAATTCCATTGTTCTATGAGAACCTTAATACAATACCCCATTTCTTTCTGAAATTTTAATTTTAATATAAACTCTTGAAAGAAAGCTATATTTTTTCAGAAGCTATAATTTCTCATTTCAGGGACAAGAAGTTATTATTTTGAGCTAAATTACTATGATATTCTGACTATAGATGGAATACAGAACATTCTAGTAATAAATTCCTGTAAGGCAATAATTCTTCCTTTCATCCAATTTATTTAGCCTCACACAGCATGGAAACATCATATGGTAAACATTGCTCCTCCACAACATCCCTCTCTCTAAACTGGAGAGAGATGGATTCAATGGGTGGACTGTTAGAAGGATAAGACATTGTTTGGACAGTCACATCCAGAGGGTAGTGGTCAATGGCTCAGAGTCCCAACGGACATCATTGACAAGTGGTGTCCCTCAGGGGTCTGCAATGGGACCAGTGTTATTTAATATCTTCATTAATGACATGGACAAAGGGTGCGAGTGCACCCTCAGCAAATTTGCAGATGACACCAAGCTGAGTGGTGCAGTTGACACACCTGAAGGATGGGATGCCATCCAGAGGGACCTGGACAAGTTCAAGGAGTGGGCTGGTGGGAATGTCATGAGTTTGAACAGGACCAAGTGCAAGGTGTTGCAGCTGAGTCAGGGCAACCTCCTGTACCAACGCAGGCTAGGGGATGAACAGATCCAGAGCAGCCCTGCCAAGAAGGACTTGGGGTACATGAGAGGCTGGACATGAGCAGGCAAAGTGCCCTCCCAGCCCAGAAAGCCAACTGTATCCTGGTCTGCATCAAAAGCAGCGTGGCCAGCTGGTCAAGGGAGAGGATTCTGCCCCACTCTGGTGAGACCCCACCTGGAGTGCTGCATCCAGCTCTGGGGCCCCATCACAGGAAGGACATCAATCATCAGCCATGATGGTTAGAGAGTTGGAGCACCTCTCCAGAGGGGAAAGGCTGGGAGAACTGGGATTGTTTAGCCTGGAAGCGGGAAGGCTTTGAGGTGACCTAATTGTGGCCTTCCAGTACCTGAAGGGAGCCTACAAGAAGGATGGAGAGAATCCATTTACAAGAGCATGTAGTGACAGGACAAGGGGCAATGGCTTTAAATTGAAAGTGAGTAGCTTTGTGTCACTTTCTAGGGGTACCAGGAGTGACCCAGTATGTTGCAGCCTTCCTGGAGGAAGCGTCCTGTCAGAGAACGGCTTCTCCAGGGGCCTTAGCAACGCCCTAAGCGACAGGTGATTTCAGCAAGTGTAGCAGCTTCTCAGCTACAAGTGATAGCAGCTCTTGTAATTCAGCTCTTTGTGAAATCGCCCGAGGCAGACCCAGGGACAGAGAGGCGAGGGAGTCGTATGACAGTTCGACAAGGTAGCTTTATTGCCCAGAAGCTCCTGTGAAGGGAAGCCAGGGACGACAGCTGCTCCCTGACTGAGGCTGGGACAGGAGTCTTTTTATGGGGAAGTGTTCGCTAGCTGTCGGTGTCTAGCCCGGATTCTGGACAGCCTCCAGTTGGCCACGTTCCAGAAGTGTCCCTGTCCTGAAGGAGCACTCTGGCGGTGTGTAAGAGGCTGCACCCTTCCCCGGTAACATCGCAAGCACCAGCCTTCCCACTTCCAGGTTCCAGACGGTGGGAACCAGAAGGGGGGGCGTGGGAAACCGCAGGTGGGTGTTGACATGGGGAGGGGTCGCCGGTGGAGGGGGCGGCAACCTCATGCTCGGGGGAGGCAACCTCGCGGTCGGGGGCGGCAACCTCACAGTTGGGGGCTGCAACCACAGTCGTGGCCGGAGGGAGGTTCCCGGTGGGAGGGGAGGGGCTTGACGTGGTTACACCCATCGACGAGGGGGACGAGCCCGACAGAGAACCATTCGCCGTAGTGGGAGGGACGCGGGAGGAGCATGGGGAGGGGTCAGCTGTCGGGGCGGGCGTGCAGCGTAGCTTTCCACGCAGTCAGCACCATGTTGACTCGCGCCTGCAGCACAGCTCACCACAAGGTCGGCGCCATCTTGGCTCACATCGCTATTACGCAACCCGACCTTAGCACAGCCTGTCACGTGGTCGGCATGATTTAAACTCGCGCCAGTATTACGCAAGACAATCGTACCGCAGCCTGTGAAGCTGCTCGCCCAGCAGGGTGATGCGCCAGGAGCAAGGAGCTGCGATCGCTAGCTGCTGAAGTAGAAATAAAGCGAGAGGGACTTCTGCTATGGAAGAATTCTGTGCGGCTTTATTGCAGGAAGTCCAGCACAGAGGGAATCCAGGGACCAAAAGCCCTGAATGTTCTCTGCATGTGTCCCTTATGAGGGACACATACTAACCAATCATCTGAGGGTCCCGGGGAGGACCAAGGGCAGAATCAGGGAACAAGTCCAATGGAAGGGGGAGAGGGGAGGAGGTAGGAAGTAACAGTGTATCAACCATCCAGTAACAGGGAACCTTCTAAAAGGGGGGAGATGATAGACATAACTAGTAACCAAGTTTGCCCTGGGCTAAACCATGGTCACTTCAGCCCCTGGGGGGAGCTTAGTAGTCTTGGAAGCCCTCCACCAAACTCCTTTCTTCTCTTCTTGGTCTTCTGCTATCCTTGGAGTCTCGGAGGTAACTTCCACGGCTGCCAAAAGCAAGGACTATTTCAGAGGTGGTAAACGGACTGTTGTCTTTTTGTGTGTTGTCAGGGAGAAAGAAATGGAGAGGTGGGGAAAGGAGGGGTGGTCTGAGCAGTTTTTTCTGGTTCTTCTTGATTTTTTTCCTTTTAATCTTTTTTCTTAGGTGTATTAATAAACTTTCTTTATATTCTATAAAAACTGAGCCTGTTTTGCCTACTCCTAATCCTCATCTCACAGCAAACATCAGGTAAATTTTGTTAAGTGTGCTGGCATTTGGCCAGAAGCTCGAATAGGCGAACTGAAAACCACTACAACTGGACAGAGAGAAAATTAGGACAAATGGCTTGTGGGTCAAGATAAGGACAGGGAGAGATCACTCACAAATTATCATGACAGGCAAAACAGACTTGACTAGGGGAAAAATTAATTTAATTCATTGCCAATCAAATCAGAGTAGGGTAATAAGAAATAAAGCCAAAGCTTATGACACCTTCCCCCCCATCCTTCCGTTCTTCTGCTGCCTTTTCCCCCAGCCTGGAAAAGAAACTCGAGATCATTTTAGCAAGGAGGTAATATAAAAGGGGATCTTTATTTTGAAGGTCTTCAGGAGCAGTTATGGAAAAGTGTCCATAAAAGCCCACCCCCTCCAGGGGTGAGGACATATTTATAGCTTTTAGGAAATTAGCATAATTGATTAAAAGCACCAATTAGGAGGACAAGTGGTGATTCAATTCCCCCCCAGGTCCAGTCCCTTCTCTGAAGCCCCCCTCTCAGAGCTGGCTCTACTTTGTTTATGAAAATGTACCTCAGAGTTGTTCTCGGCCTCGGTTCCCAGGAAGAACCGAGATAGGACAGGGCCTTGTACCCCCTGGGGCTTGGAGCTCTGGAATTTGTTTTGTCTTTCTGCTTAGGGAAAGGCCATGGAAAAGTACTGGGAAAACTAGCTATTAATACAATAGGCTACAGAGCTACAAATATATGTGCAAAGAGTACAGAGAACATATGAAAGAAAAAAAGCAGAAACCAAACGGCATCACTTCCTGGATTCAACTTCAGTCCCGACTTTCTCTGCCTTCTTCTCCCAAATGATGCAGAAGGATGGGGAACAGAGGCTACAGCATCAGACGCTGGCTCTGCTGCTCCTTCTGGCTCAGGGGGAGGTTTCCTCACACTCTTCCCCTGCTCCAGTGTGGTGTCCCTCCCACAGGAGCCAGTGCTCCATGAACTTGTCAAACACGGGTTCATCCCATAGGCTGCGGTTCCACAAACTGCTCCAGCATGGATCCATTACTTGTGTTCTTTCTACAGGGTGCCATCCTTCAAGAACAGAGTGCTCCAATCATGGCCTCCTCCAGCGTCACAGCCTCCTTTAGGGCAACCACCTGCTCTGCCATGGGGTCCTCCAGGGACTGCAGGTGGATCCCTGCTCCACTGTGGACCTCCATGGGCTGCAGGGTGTCAGAGACTGAAAATAGTTCATGCCTCAAACATTGATATATCAGAGAAGCCTCCCTGAAGATACCTGACTGGGACCTTGAACTGAGTCAAACTGCTGAGATTAGATAAAGGGAAAAGCCTATTGTTCAATCATCTCAGCCTGAGGGAAAGGAATGCGTCCACAGAGGCTGAAGCCACCAGCTGTACCGAGAATCATTTCTGGCTGAGTTTGGGGTGGGGGGGCAAAGCACAGCTCACAGAAGCCACGTTTGCACAGCCCTAGCCCCCAGCTGAAGGGGGGAGGAGGATGGTGTAACCTCTGATCAGAGGCAATACACACGCATCCTCCAGTACACAAACTGGCCCAGCTGTGAAGCCCCCCCAACCCCACAAGCCACATCCACGGGACTCTCACGTGAGAGGCAGCTGAGGGGGAGTCACAATCTATCACAGACCCCCCAAAGCACTCCCCAGACGCCTTGCACCACAGGAGTGCACGTGATACAAGCAGAGTCTGCTGCTAGAGGCTGCCCCCTCCCCCAGGAGGACATGCCTGGACATTGCCACCTGGCCTGTGTGTATATCAACCCATGGCATTCTGTGCTTTTTTGGGGGGACTTCCACCACTGAGACTAGCTGAAGAGGACATCAGAACACCAGTGGGACCCACGGAGTGGTGATACTTCTTTGTCCCTGTCCCTCTCTGTCCCCCCCATCTTTCTCCCTACTCCCTCTTTTCTCTCTCTTCTTCTCTCTCTCTCTCTCATATTTACTATCAAATAAAACCCATTCTATTGATTGGCATATGGTCTCGCTTGTACCTTAATTCGGGCAGAGGTATCTCTAAAGAACTTTAATAATTAGATCATAACACAGGGGCACAGCCTCTCACACCATGGTTTGCACCAGGGGCTGCATACATATAAAGGAGAAATCTCGGTTCCTGCAAGTAAACTGCTCTTTGTCCTTTTTATAATGTGCTGAGTTTCAGGAAGGCAAGCTGAGCTTTAGAAAGTGTATTTTGAGTTGAATATTACTGAGTGAAATAGCTGAACATTTAAGAACTTTTCTTGAGTTTCCCAAGAATTGTATTAACTAGGGTCTAATGCATAAAGGAAATAGTTTGCCCATTTTTTTGTTTTTGGAGAGCTCATTTTGTTTATCCAGATATAATCTAAGTTGGAATAAAAACTGATATGGTAACAACAATCATATTAGACACGATCTTGAAATTTATAATTTTGATAGTAAAATGTTTTATTGTGGAACTTCAGCTTTTAGAACATTACATCAGAATTTGAGTTAGTGCTTTTAAACTGTACAGCAGAGTCCATATGATGTAAGAGAGGTGAGCTCCATTAAAGAACACACAAAAGTTAGGTTCATGGTATTAAGGGTTCAGTATGACATTTATCTAATGAAGCTTCAGACATCTGCCAGAGAGACATCTGTGCTTGCTGTCATCATATGATCTACCTCCATATGTCCAATGGAAAGGAACCAACACTTTTATGGTCTTACACTCACAACCTGTTTGAAATTACTTCTTTAGTGTCATGAATCATATATATTCTCTTCAGAACTTAAAAAATTATTTTGTGAGGTATCTGAGGCATATTTCTGTGTCTTGCAGTACTTTGGAGAGTGGAGGAACCTTTTTGGAAGATATATGGATCCTTCTTATATAAGTATTAATTACAAAGTTCTCTCTGGCTGAGAGAGATGGAACTGAATGACTCATGCTGTTTCATGCGTAATTTCTATACATGTAAATAAAATGGTTCAGATTGTGAGCTTGTAACAGCCTGTGATTGTGGACGCTGTTTAAATTTTAACACAGTTTTAGTCCCTGGCATGGTTTGTGCCAAACAGTCTCCCAGAAAATTGCTGCATTGTCAAGGTAACTGCATGTGTCAGGGACCATTCTCAGTTTGGATCGGGCCATCCTCTTTTGAGGGGTAAAACACGGAGTTTTAAAAATCAGGATTTTAGGCAAAGGTTAGCATTGTTGAAATTAGTTAAAATAGATTTAATAAGCAAATCCAGCTGGGGTTAATTATAGAATTAATGATTAGCTAGAGAGGTTTGAAATAAGTTTTAAAGTGTGGGTAACTGATTGCTTGTCATTTTATATTTGTTCAGCTGTGCTTATAATGAGAAACAGAAAACACTGATTAATAGATCTAAAGAAATGTAGACAATTACTAATTTTTCTATTTGAAAACCCATTGAAAAGGAATGAAGGGAGTAACTGGAGGTCCCCAAAAGGTAATTTGCATTGTCAAAAACCAGAAAGGTAGAAAGGTCAAAGCGAGGAAGATGAGTTTTACTTCATCATTCTCGCCCTCCCCTCAAATTATGTGACCACCGACTCAATTTAAAGAACAAACCACGCATGCTTAATAACTATTCAGCTAACTACCATACAAAGCGGGGAATGGGAGGTATCAATGTGATGAATGTGTACTTGTATTTTGAATATTCAGAACTTTTGTAGATAAATAGACTTTGTATTGCTTTGTTCTTTTGCTCTGCGTATTAGGGAGCTATCCCACACAGCTGCCTGGTGCTGAAATAAACATACACTTTCTAACAACCCTGTTAGAGAGTCTTTGTCCATCTCAAGTTGGGTATCGATATTAGATCAATACTCCTATTTTAATAAATCGGGAAAAAAGTGCTTGATGATACACCATTTAACATTACCTTCCAGGCCAGAGGGTGTTCATGGCATGGTTACATTTCTACTGTAGGCATTTCCTTTCAGTCCATACATTATTACAAGATTTAGGGCAACGTAAAGACAAAATGGTTCAATTTCTTCTAAACCATTTTGGTACAGATCTTCCTAGGAACTTCTAGAAATCTAAGGTCTTGTGCAATGTCACATATATTTTACAGGAACATCTCTAACAATTTCATGCCATTTCTGTCTTGTATCTGAAGAGGAAATACACACTTCTTTTGCAGGTGCAACTCCTATAGACTCCACTGAGAGTTCTGCCAATGGATGTGAAGAAGAATCAGTTCACTAGTGATTTTCTGTGACATAATTAAAATTTATATTATCAAAACCCTGTAGCTCTAAGCAACTGCTAAATCTAAAGCTGTGTTTGAAACACTGTAAGGAACTGAGACATGTAAACAACATCTCAGGGGAATGCATTTAAATGGGAATGGTGATTTTTTTAGATACAGTCCAAAATTCAACTGCAGCTCTTTTTTTTCCAAATAACAGAACACATCAAACAGCAAAAGAGAAAGACAGAAGAGGAAAATGGATTTCAAGAACTATAAATATAAAAATTATAATTATAAATATTTTTTCCACCAGGAAAGAAGGAAAATATTGTGAGAAACTGGAAATTTCTCTAGCTGGTGGTGTAAAAACCAAAACTAATAACAATTTTTTTATAATCCATGCACAAACTGACAAAATGTAGTGATATTTTAAGAGGCAATTAAAAATTAATATACAGGAGTTGTTAAAATTGTTAAGCAAAGTGTTACAACATTTTATGAAATTAAACTTTATGCACATTACTATGTTATCTATGAAATATACTATAAAGAAGTAAAGAAAATATCCCAGCAGAAAATATGGCCCATCCTGGTGTTGCCTAACTATCTGAAACCATGATTTGCATCCAAGGAAATCTAAACTGCATAAGTTAGCTCTGCAATTGACTGTGTCATTCCCTACATTGCTTTTGTTATTACTTAAAGTATATTAGAATCTCCCTGATAGTGTTTCAGTTGAGAATTGACAGTCTTTTACCTTAACATAAAATCAGCCAATACATAGAAATCAAGGTTGTGTTGCAGTAAGTGGTGTTGCAGTAAGGAAGTTGTGTTCAGAAAGGCAAATTTACTAAGCAATGAAGAAGGAGCACAGAAATGTCTGAATCATCACATGCAATTCATGGATCTCAGCAAGATCCAGAATGAACTTAATCCCCTTCTTTCTTTTGTAGGCATATTTCCTTGTCGAAAGATTCTGACACATCTCTTCTGGAAGTGATATATATTGTTTCATTTCCAAAATAAATTAAAGGTCAATGTGAAGGTATACATTCTTTCATCTCAGTAGTACTCTATAGCTTAACACTCCTGTCTTTTGTATCATACCTCACATTGACACATTTACATTACTTTCTTGAGACTACTAAAATAGTAATGAATATGCTTGAGCTTGGTTAACCACCTGCCAGCTGCCTGACATCCACCCAGCTGCTCTCTGACTTCCCCTCCTCAACAGGACAGAGGAAGAAAATAGGACGAAAAAGCTAACGGGTTGAGATAAAGGCAAGGAAATAATTTGCCAATTACTCTCACAGGCATAACTGACTCTGAAAAAATGAAAACACCTCACACCCACCCACACTCCTTTTAATCATTCTCAACTGATAAAACTCTCATTTTCTCTAGCACCTTCCCTTCTAGCCCCTGACAGTACAAGGGAGAAAGAATGGGGAGTGGCAGCCAGCTTATAACAGCTGTCTGCTGCTCCTTCCTCCTCAAACTTCTTCCCTGCTCCAACAATGGCTTTCCACAGTCAGGTGGCCTGCCAGGTATGTGTTTATTTAGCTGGAGTTCAAATGCAGGGTTGTTGCAAAGAGGCTTCTCTATATCCCAAATAAACACAGGGGTTATGGCCTATCTGACTGGCATCTCTCCTACCACTCTTGTTAGGACCATGTATTAAAAGTTTTGCTCCCTTCAACTTTTTATGTTTTTTCTATGTTTTTTGTTTTGACACCCATATATATTTCCAGATCCTCTATTAGGGATAACAGCACAGTAATTCAGTACTATATTTTTTGCAAGAAAAGGTGACTAAAAGGTGGCTTTCAAGCCTTTGAGTTTTGCCTTTACTGGTAAAGATTTTGCTCATAAGAAAATTGATGCTTGCGTATGCACAATTTGGTCCACTTCATCCCAAACCATATGGGCCTGATGTATTCCAGGGGGGTGGATCTGATCTAGTGCCAATGAAGCCAGGCTGAGAAGTTTTCAATCCACTCCCCAATGCATTTGGTTCTTGAAGAAGTTATGAGATCGGACAGAGTACCACAAAACTGAAGAGATGAAAACCGCAGTGAGCATGTGATGGTCTGCCTGAACAAATGAGTCTTCCCAGAACTGATTGTGCCAAGATATCTGAACTATTTTTCTCTGGTGCCCAATTAAGTTTGACGGGGTTTATTAGCTTAGGATCAAGGTAATGGTAATATAGTTATTTTGCTTTAGCTTTGATTCTTAGCTTGAGGATTGTGCCTGATCTAATAAATTCTATAGAATTGAACTGGTTCTTCATAATGCCAGCTTGGCTGCCTGTATCTGTTTTACATTGCTTTGTTATGCTCTGTTTTGAAGCTTGATAATCCACCATTTTAAAGAGATGATTCATGATTGGATCTCTTTGACTATAGCTCACACAGTTTTGATCAGGCAGAAACAAGAAACTGCTTTTAAGAAAACAAATGCTTACTGGTAGTAAAGGGCTCTATTTCACTTGATTTCTTCTTTTTTGCTTTTTCACCTTCAATGAATCAGGCTGAGAAAAGCCAAACATCATTATTGTTAGACATCCTAAAACATGAAGTAAGTAGATATTTACTTTATCTTCACAGTCAAAAGTGCACATAACAAATTTGATTCTTACTTTTAGTATGCCCTCTTTTATACAGAGTTTAAATTCTCTAAATTAGTAATTCAGCCAATGTGTCTTCTGACATTACTTACTGCTTACTACTGCTTGCTTGAGGCAGAAAATTACCACAAGTTAGTATGGAAAGTCAAGAATAAAATAATCATAATGCATAATTAAGAAATAATTTTTGTTACATTTCTATGTAAAAATAAATCTCCCTCCACAATTCCTATCTCATCAAATGTTGTGGTGGTTCCAAGCCCCCAAAAACCCTTTCCCCCCCCCCCCCCCCTAGGAAGCTCGGGGCTAGGGACTCCCCTGGGGCAGAGCCTGGGGTGGTTTGCCCTGTGGATGGGCTGGGCTTCCCGGGGGCTGGCTACTCTGTCCCCACCTGCCACTCTCCTGTCTTATCATCTTTAGGCTCCAGAAAGTACATTGTTACTCAGTACTTGATTGTGTTATCCCCTTGTCAGTCTCCCCTTCTCCTCCCCCTTCCCTTCCCAGTTGGTTCCTATGCCCTGATCCCTCCCTGGTTCCTCCCCTGAGCCCGTCAGTAATTGGTTTGTAATCCCTCAATAAAGGTTTGATGCAGAGGGCACCCCGGGTCTTTCGCCTGGATACCCAGAGAGCTGCTAACCCTGCGTCACAGTGTCTTTATTATTCCGGGGCAAAAGAACCCTCTCGCGATACTCCGGCTCTTTGGTTACAGTGTCCACTGTAAAGAGAGATGCGGCCTGCGGCCAGGGACCTAAAGACCCAACAGCAGTGAACCCACTCAGGTCGGGGACACTGGCTTGTAACCGCCGTGGGGCTGCTGTCCGAGGCCCTGGTGGGCAGCTGGCCGGCCCACGCCATCAGCCACAATCAAACATACTTATTATACTAAAAATATTCCCTATAATTATTTGTGTAAATTATTCTTCAAGCAGTTTGTTCTAAAGTTTGGGTTTTTTTAAATACAAAAAGTTTTGAAAGGATGCACAGAAACAGGGTGTTTTCTAGTTCTATGACTATCTCTAACAATTGGAGGTTTGTGGTATTAATAGCAATGATTAGAGACAGAAATTGTCTGGCTTTCATATCTTGCAGTATCAGCTTAAAATGCACTCCTTCAGCAAATAATCATGACAGTAAACTCAGCTGCAAGAAAACATGAAGAACAGTTTTGGTTTAACTGGGCAGACACACAGCTCACTCCACTCCAGTAGGATGAAGAAGAGAATTGGAAAAGAAGGTAAAACTTGTGGATTAAGATAAAGATAGTTTAACAGGACAGAAAAGGAACAGCTTTCAATGCTAGTCTGCTAATTCCTACTGCTCACAATTCACTATCAAATTGTTATGTTGGGGCGGGTAATAGTTGCATGGCAGATATTAAAAAATGTTTTAGTGTAAGTAAGTTAAACAGTCAATCAAACAAGCTAGAAATCTGAAAAAACTCCAGCTCTATTTGTCCCAGGGTTTGTTAGTCTACCGACTTTAAGAGGTATTATTTCTCTGGAGGAACTCAGAGGCACAGATGACTTAGAAGTAATTTGCACAAGGAAATGCAATAAGGATCAATTTGTTTAGCTCTCAAGCTGTTAAAATCCTTTCCATGTGTTGTTCCATACTGGGGTACCTAAAAGCCTTTTTCTTTCATTCATACATTATCACTGAGGGTCTTTCTGCTGAGTTTTTTGCTTAATAGTACAGTAGAGGTGTGTCAACAGTGCATACTTTAGCAGACAGAGCCAGAGATAGTATTTTTCATTTGATAGGTGACAACAGTAATTATAATAATATTAGGCAGTTGAATCTATTTCCCGTACATTCCGATAGTGCCATATGCTTGTAAGTTGGAACCAATAAACAGAGGTAGGCCACTCTTGTTTTATTAATAAAAAACAGTCTCACCCTTTATTATTCATTGAAACTGTGGTGGAATATTTAGTTAGTGCAGGGACTGATTTATTGCAGCTTGCTGCAGGAAATTTAATTGATGGAGAGTGTTTCTGAAACATCTGCTGAACCATGATCCTGTTGAACAACTCCAAAGGTAAGGGTGTTAAATACCTTAAAACTGGACCAGAGTTATTTCCCTGCACAGCAAGTAGGCTGAATGTATCAGATTCACAGAATGTTCTGCGTAGAAAAGGACTCACAATGATCATCCAGTCCAACTCCTAAGTGAACAGGCCGTACAGGGATCAAACCCACAATGTTGGTGTTATCAGCACCATGCTCTGACCAAGTGAGCTAATCTAGAATCTAATGGTTTTACAAGCTTTGTATTTCACTAGAAATAGCCTCAACAGCCTGTCTTAGATCAACACTACTAAAATTATTTCTGTTTAAAATGCACAACTTCACTTTCTTACTAGAATTCAGATCAACTGATGGAAAGAGTAAAGCCAAAAGAAAAAGTACTAAGGAATCTATCTTTGGAAAGCAACACTGGAGTATGCCTATGATTTTTAGCTATGCCTTTAATGTGAAAATCTGTGACCATTTTAGCCTAGCTGGATGACAGTGAGAGAGAAAAAGTTCTGTTATACTCATCCCTGTGAAAAACCTGGAGACAAGAAAGCATTCTAATGACTTCTTGGACTTCTTGCATTGTGCAAAGACAGGCAGATCTCATGTAACATGCCTCTTTGTATGCATGGCATTTAAAAATACAATAATGTCTTTAATTTAAATACAGGCATTGGGTTTTGATCATTTGCTCTTGAGTAAGGCCAGTAAAATCAGTTTGAATTATGTCAGTGGTGAATTTAACTGTGAGCCAAGGAAGTCTTAATAATTCAAGCTGGGACATACAGAGAAAGGATATAGAGAGAAGAAACAAATGTGAATAATTTAGAAAATATATACAAGTGGCAAAGTAGTTTATAGCTCATACAGCTGTGGTTCATTGCAGCACATTTTTCAGTGGGTATCTTATGGCACTGACTCTTAGGAGAGGCATGATGGGATTCTTTTTTTATGGTTTAGTTTAAGTTGCCTGGTGTCTAAAAGTCTATGTTCCTAAGGCTAGTCCACCTCCAAGCCTCCTTCTCTCTCTGCCATGTGTTGGGGCAGCAAAAACCTTTTGTCCCAGTTCAGCATCCTTAGTTAGTCCAGTCTACTAGGAATCCTGGTTGCAAGGGGATCCATTGCTATTTTCTCAAGCTGCACAGGAAAATTGCAACCCATTTACCTCCCTTGCATTGTGAAAGCTGGAGACAAAAGATCACCTTCAAGTTGATTCTAGTAAGATGGTAAGACAGCAAATGCTTGCTTATAGTAAAATCTGATACAAGAAATAAGATTTTCTTAGATATAGTATGCAGCAGTAGTTTGGATCCTAAAAGGGGAAGTTCACCATCTTAAAGAGATGGTTTCAGAATGCTTTCTTCACATTTGATATAGATTTTCATAGCTTCTTCTTGTATCCTAAAATGATGGAAAAAGTATGAAAAGAGAATCAATGTAGAACACAGTATTTTGTGTTTTAGAGATTCTGAGCTCCACCAAAAATAGCTTATTCCAGTGTACATTATTTGAATTTAAGTGCATTTTATCCTACTGATTTAGAATGGAGATAAAAAACTTGTTGTTGCTATATCTTTACCACTGATTTATGTCACTTTTACATGGGTAAGTTTGAGGTCTTTTCTGCATTACAATGATCTCCCATAATTCATTTAGCAGTTAGAGAAATTACAAATCAGTAAGATATAATGTTTAGAGCTGACTCGTTGCCAGCTCTGAGCACCCTGATCAAATGCTTTAAATTTAATATTTAATGAATAATGGCTAAAATAAGAAACTAAATGACCTGAAAAAAGAGCAAATGAAAACCACTCAGGAGAGCTTGCATGTTAGAAGGAAAAATGGAGTAGAGATAACTTTAAAAGTTTTAGTTTTCACTTCCGAGTTGCTTGAAATGTCGATACATGATCTCTTAATCGTGATCTCAAACACAGCACCTGACCACTAGGGTGCAAACTTAAGAACTGGCATTGCTAACCTAGGAGTTAGCAGGTTAGCCTGACTCTGTTGTCAAAAGGAGTGCGAAAAATCAACTTTTCAAATTTAAGTACAAGTGATTAAAAGAAAAGAAAAAAGGAAAAAAAGCACCATCATTGGACATTCTTTTATCATGCAAACATGGTGAATGAGTTATTTCACCATATTCTCATTATGAGTATTGAATTAAACATGTAATTTTACCTCATTTCAGGATTTGTTTGTGTTATATCAACTTGACATGTCATTTACAACTTTGATTTTTAGTGTTTTGGAATTCTCTACCTTTCCACCTGTGTTTTTTCCTTCACTGAAATGCAATGCTCCCTTGTGTCAGTGTTCTTTCCCTGCATGCTACGTGAAAAATCCAATCTTTCAAGGACTTTGACCACAGCACAGTTTCCACTGGAGTTGTATTTCAAGGGAGGAAATCCTTTACCATCTTACAGAATTTTGTTTGTACTTCCATCCACATATCTTGAGCATACCTAATACTGTGAATTTATATTTCAGTTTTGATATGGCACTGATATATAACAATGTGACATTGTTGACCTAAATGAATTCTGCTTTCATTTTGGTTCATTGTTGCGGTGGTTCGGAACCAGAGGACTTCCGGACAGGTTCCACGGACAGAGGGTTTCCCCCCCGGAGCTCCCAGGGGCAGCGGTTGGACCACCAATCCACGGACCCCAAGCTCCTGCTATTGGTCCCTTGATCTGTCTGTTATGTTTCCCCGCCCTGGGAAATTCCCTGTCACTCCATAGTTCATTCATTGTTCTCTCTGTTCCCCTCCCCTCCCTAAACCCCATTTGATCATGCACCCCAGCCCCTCCCCTGTATTGCCCCCTGCCCTCATCCTATTGGGTGTTGTTCCTCCCTTAAATACCGATGTAATAAGCTGTTCGAGGCTCTTGGACCATGTGCTCCCTTTGGAGGCAATAAACCTACCGAAATCACATACCAAGAGACCTCCTTCTCTGGTAGTTCTTTGCAGTCTCATCAAGCTCCGGGGGCAACATCTCCCCGGACCGAAACGCGGACCAGCTGTGCCCGAAGTAGGCACTCCGAGGAAGTCTTCCAGATCGCAAACGACTTCCTAGGGTAGCGCTAGGACTCCGCTGCCTGTACCAAGGTGGGACTGAAGCAGGGAACACATCAGTTCATCATGAACTGATGTAGTTTAAGTGGTTTCACAGTGTGTCAGAATTAGATACAGCCCAGCAGGATAATTCACAGCACCACAAATATGCACATTCATTCCCTATCAATTTGATAGAGAAGTTAAGTTCCTTAGAAACATAATCCACAAAATCTGTGTGATGACAGAAAGCCACTCAGAGCAGGTATAAAATATAGTGGTGACTGAGAACTCCAGAACTTTCCACCAGCTTTGATGACTGACTCAGGACTTGAACCTTTAAGCTCTTGGATCCTTTGAAAGCTAGGGTAGGCACCTAACTGAGCAAGGCTCACTCTTTTTTAAAACCAGAAAAGCAGTATTAGGTCCCTTATTTTTTTAAAAAATAAGCACTTTTGGAATCAAAGTAGTCTTTCCAAAAGCAGGGAATTAAGGTTCATTTCCAATGAAGGCCAGAAATTGTTCAGATGCACCCTGCTACTTTCCAGAGGACTTCCCAAACTTCCAGACAGGATATGTCATCCCTGCAGGCAGGCCCATGGAGGGATATCTGGTTGGTGTTCATAATGTGTGGGTCTCCTCCACAGTGAGGTTCAGACTTCAGGTCTTCAGATAAGGATATAAAGACAGATGTGTAGGGAATCTTTAGGACAAGCAAGAGTCAGATCTGGTAAATCCTGACAGCTGCTTGAGTTGAGTGCTGCTATCAAAGTGGTGTCTCCTCCCAAGTAACAAGCAATAGGGTAAGAGCAAATGGCCCCAAACTGTTCCAGGGGAGATTTAGATAGGATCTGAGGAAAAATTTCTTCACTGAAAGGGTTTTCAAGCATTGAAATAGTCTTCCTAGGGAATTGGTTGAGCTATCATCCCTGGAGGTGTTGAAAAGATATGTAAATGTGTCACTTGCTGACATGGTTTAGTGGTGGACTTGACAGCATTAGGTTAATGGTTAGACTCAATTCCAGTGGTCTTTTTCAACCTCAGTGGTTCTATTGTATTCTTTCCAGATATAAGACATATTGTAGAAGCAATGTGAAATATACTGACAATACAAATACTAAACTACTCAGAGAATTTAAAGGTTTCACAAATTATCTGGCTCTGACATGCCTCACAATTAAGATCCAGTCTGAATGCTGCTACTTAGAGATGTACTTCCATGGCTTCCCATACAGGCTGCTGTAGGAGACTATCAATTTCTGATGCAACAGAAAGCAATGTGCTGTTCCTCAGTGGAACTATTCACAGCTCAGGATTCACTAAAACAGACAATGAACATCTGCCGGTTTGTCACTCACTGTGCTTCACTGCTCACACAACTTCTATTTCTGTCAAGAAAAAAGACAGAACTTCTTAGTCCAAGACAATAAAACATTTTGTATACCACCACTTCTTAAGAAGCAGAGAAGGACTTGAGGATCTCAGATTCACAGAATGAAACTTGGTGTCTAACCTATTTTCAGAAATGTCACAGGTCCTATTTAAAATGCCTGAAGTATTCAACTGCTTGATATAAAGAAAGTGACCTAGGTCCTCCTCAGTCCCACACAAACGATGCAGCAAGTCATAATAGAGAAAGACTCAAGTGTTGTCACATAAAACTTGTCTGGATCTCATGTTTGCACTGAAATTGTAACAAGACAAATTTAGAGACTGTCTCCAAATCCTGATCTGTTACCTCCACTTTGATGTGAGAGAACTCATTTTCCTTTACAACTGTTTTGTTGTTCTGTTTACAAATGAAAACAGTTGGAAGTCAGGAAAAATGCTGTTTAGCTGACAAGCCACTCTGTCAGAGGTCTGACACAATAGTAAAGTATTCCTCTGTCCTTGACTTTTCAGTACAACAATAACCTTCCTTTGCTTCAGATGAGTTTTACATGGAGCCCTGATACCTGTTGCCTGAAGTCAGAATTTAGATAACTATAACATGGTGTGTGAAATTGCAGTCAAGATTATGACATAGAAAATTTCTAAATAATGCAGACAGAGTCTATATGAACAGCACAGTATGCTGCAAGATAAATTTAGCAGACTCTGTAAAGCTAGGCACCTTTCTAAATATTTAATCCTCTTAGTATATTTTTGCAGCTAGATACTCTGTAGAAATAACCAAATATATACTACTCCATACATCTTAGAAAATGTACCAAATATAATTTAATAATAATGTTTCAGACTGGTACATATTAATCTTTAGAATTCCCCTCTGTCACAGTATCACAACATTAAAAAGCATGGTATTAAAATACATCGACTTGATGTTTCTCTTATTGGCTTGCATACATTTTTCATTAAGGGAAACAGTAAACTGCTGAGGTTAAATTTGATTTACATTTTCAGTAGAGGCATAGAAAATTATAATACCAAGTGCTTCTTCTCAGTTGAATTGATTTCGTCAACATGCTCAGCGCATGAAGGAAATACTTAATGATATTAGCTGCAAGAGGACAGTACCCAGAAATGTCATAGCTCAGCAGGACAGAGACACCCCACCAGTCTCAGGAAGATGGCTTTTAGTCAGCAGCCGCCAAGGAGAGGAAACTGCTTTGGCACTGGTGCAATAATATTTAGCCTTTCACTTGCCATATAAACATGCCTAGGAGTGTAGCTGGCCAAACCCCAAATGCACTGCAGTGTTTGGGACCTGTTCATTAACAGTGCATTTGATAAAAGAGTGAAATGGATGCCTTCTATGTTTTGCTTTCACAAAGGTCCTCATAGCAGAGCTGATATTACAGTCACTTATAAACTTTGCAAGAGCCAGATCTGAAATCTACAGACCAAGTGAATTAATCAAATTTTTTGGGATCTAGTAGTACACAAATAGAGAGAGCACTGCTGGAACATTCATTCTTTCCCTGGTTGTTTACTATGGTACACATGACAGAAAAATCATGTCCCAGTGACTTGTGGGAAGGAGAATTGAAAGCACAACTGCAAAATAAGAATCAGATTTTTTTGCTACCCATAAAGATTATTGAAACAACAGAAAAGTAAACCAAGCACACTTTTGTACATTTTTAATGCATTTTCAAGATGATGTAGAGCATGCTGCCTAAAAGGTTAAATTAAGATACAATAAAAAAAGACACCTCAAGTCGCACAAGACCTACAACACATGTAAGAATTTAACCACCAAAACCCATCATTTTTCTGTGGGAATTAGATCCAGTAGCCTCTATGTTTCCATAAATTTTTTCTGAGCATTTGTTTGAATATTTCACCTAGGAAAAATTTAAATCTACTCAATAAACTGATGCAATTACAAGTGCTCAGACTTTATACTTTGAGAATAACGGGCATGGAAGAGTTCCTAATTTTAGTATTTATCTGAAGTCAAAATAATTAAATTGTTTACAGAAAAGACCTGACGCAACCCAAAGTGTTTTCTTCTCACTGTGGATTTCTGTTACACAAGCCCCTAGAGTGAGTGAATATTCTGCTAATGGGAATGTAAAAGTAATGAATCACTGGAATCTGTCTTTGTCACAGAACAAAGATGGATCAGCTGAACTACTATCCCAAAGATAAGAAATCTAGAGTGATTGTCATCATTAACAAAGTTAAAGGTTTCACTGTCTGATTTGTATACTGTAACTCTCAAACCTCACTACACTGCCTACAGTTGAGTTCTCTAGGGTCCAGTTAATAATTCTGACTATCTCAGTGGCTTGTTGACAGCTTCTTGCTGAAGGTCATTTTCTGATGAAGCAGATAATTTTAAATATTCCTTTTGCCTTTTGGGACTTAATCTAAAATACTTCTGAGAGAAAAAGAAAGATGCTCTAATGCTTGGTTTTTTTGATGTATGCATTTGAAAAAATGTATATATGAAAAGTAATGATACTTCCACACTGAAAGTTCACTCATATATCTGAAATCTGAAGGTAAATAGCTGTATTAATCTGGGCCAGGTGAACTTCACCTGACTTAACAGAAAAATGCATTCTGTGTCCTTGAAGATTTTGTCATCCCTTTTATTTGATTACTGCCACATATTTTGAATTTTGATTCAAGAAAACGCACAGTACTTTCTTACCCTTTTGCACCATTTGTAATATGAAATTATTTCCTATTTTAATGTGGGGAAAATGCAAAGACACTGGAGAATTATGAGCCCACTGATGAAAATATCTACCCTTGCCGTAAAATTTGAATAAAACTCAAGTACAAGCTCTAAGCTACATTTCCAGTCCAATATACTTCTACAGGTTTATGGTGGGCTGATCTTCTGGTTGGCTTACCCAGCTGCCTTCTCACTGTCCCTCTTCAGCAGAGCAGGAGGAGAAAATAAGATAGAAAAGTTTCTGGACAGAGATAATGATAGGGAGATAGCTCACCATCAGTGGAAAACAAGCTTGACTTGGGAAAAGTTAATTTAATTTATTGAAAGAAAAAATTATTAGAATAATAACAAAATACTGAACTAAATGACCTTTCTTCCCACCTCTTTTTCCAAAGCTTTACTTCACTTCGTCATTCCCAACACTTCTACCTTCCACATGCTGCCCCAGCACAGATCCTCTCAGTGGAGTGTAGTCCTTCAGGAACAGACCACTCCAGTACTGGTGCCCTGCAGGCTGAAGTTCCTGCCAGCAACCAGTTCCTGCATGTGTTCCTCTGCACAGGCCACAGCTCCAGCATGGACCCTTCAGGGGCTGCAAATTCATTCAGGGCATCTCCACCTGCTCCCGTGTTGAGTCCTCCAAGGCTGCTGTGCTGGTATCTTCTCCACAATGGTCATCCGTGTGTTGCAGAGGGACAAGAGCTTTTCTATGGTTTTCTCCAGTGGCTGCAGAGGAATTTCAGTTCCAGTGTATGGAACACCTCCTGCCCCTCCTTCTTCTCTTACCTTGGTATCTGCAGCATTGTTCCTTTCACATTTTCCTCACTTCTCCCCCTCACAGCTGTGCAGTGGTTTTGCCCTTTCTTAAAAATCTTTTCCCATTTGTGCCACTACCTTGGCCAAGAGGCTCAGCTCTGCCCTGTGGTGGGTCTGCTGGGGTTGTCTGGAAATTGTTGTCTCCCACATGGGGCATCCCTATCTGCTTCTCTCAGAGGGCACCCCTAAGGCCCCTTACAACCAAAACTTTGCTAGAGGCACTCAACAAAAGGTTTAAAGCAAATAAAAATCTGTATAACATCCTTGCACATGAATAATAACAAGGTTTGGCCTGAAACTTGCAGTAATAGCATCTCAAAGGCATATCCTGGGAGGCAAATCTAGTTCTCAATAACTGGCATTGTTCTGACTGATGGCCCTTGCCTTTTCCCTCTCCACGTGTAAAAGGACAGATGTTGCGGTGGTTGAAGCCACCCTGAGGGTGGCTGAAGAAGAGACAAACAAGCCTGACGAGTGGTGGGAAGGCATCACGGTGTGACATCTTCCCCCAGAGTTTATAATGGTTCCTTCCTGTTACAGTTATGTTAATTCACTTCCAATGGTTGGTCAGTTATCCCCCCGCCTCTCTTTAAATATTCATATGGTTCCAGAATGTTCCCCCAACCTCGACATCCCATTGGCCTGTCCCCGTTCTCCCCTCCCCTACTCTTCCCTGGTTGGCCCCCATTGCATTGTCCCTCCTCCATTCCGCCCCTGAACCCTGTCCCTATTGGTTGACCCTCTCCGTATAAAAGTTGATGTTCTACCCTGTCTATCTGCCTTTTGTCCCTGGACCCTTCTGAGCTTAATAAACTCAGGAATCCATACAAAAGACCCCTCTCATCTCTTAGTCCAGTGTCAGTTCTTCTTCAAGGAGTGTCTTTGGCTGCTATCTCACCAGCAGAGCCATAGCCTGCAGCTAGGATCAACAGGATCCTGCCAGGGGACCACCAGGTGCTGATGAGAGCCCTGGGCCAGGAGCCCTTTGGAACAAGTGGGTCTGTGGGTCTGTCCCAGACCACTGAGGAGGAGTGTTACGCCTCATAACATTTTATTTACAGACAGCTTTGGGGTTAGCAGCTTATCCTGCTGCACATGCTTCTCTGCCATAATTTAGACTCTATAAATTCAGCTGCTGGGACTACTGTATCTTTAGGTGATTATTATTATCCCTCACAATTGATCTGAAGATCAAATCTGCTCATAGGAATAGAATGGAATAGAGCAAATAACTTTGTGAAAAATGGGAAAGACTTAACATTTCAAAACAATAGATTTGATAGCTCTAAAAGAACCAGAAAATCATGGTTAGTAGGACTACACAAAGAGACACTATATAAAACTTTCCTCACAACCAATTGTTTTAGAACCTGAATGTCACTGGATGACATATGACTACATGGGAGTTATTTACTCATAGCATCATCTGACCTAGAACTAACATAGAGCAATCTGGTCTAAATAATTGGTAATGAACACAATATCAACAATATAACTTTAAGGACTATCACCTGTACAAAACTGAGTGCAACATATCTTGAGTAGGACAGAAGTCCTCATAATCTCAGAATTAACTCTCATATGATGTCAGCATGTGTGTTTGTCTGTTTGCTAACACTATCCTAAGTCATTGATGCATCCTCAGGTACTTACAGAACATTTTGAGAACACCTTTATCAAATTTATGTAGGTTGGGATCCAATCAAATATCACACTTCAAAGAAGTTTCTGAAAGGTGTCTATCTTCAGAAAAAACATCACACTAAATTTCAATTTTCACTAATAACACTGATCATGAATGAAGATATTCTTTACGAATTATTCCCATGCTATAGATATTGCTTGCTTGAGTTTTTAAACTAAAATTTATTTATCAGTATTCTATGTTATCATTAAACTGGGGGCACTCATATGTGTTGAGATTTACTTATAGTGTTCAGAAAGCCTGTGTAAATATCACAGTGTTTATCTCTAAGGATGTCTATTTACAACGTACCTACTGGCATCATAGACATCAGATCATTTTTAGCTGTGCAGAAAATTACATGGAACTAAAAAATAAATAGATCTTATTCAGCTCAGTATTGCAATTAGTTCTGAGAAATTTTCAAGTAGAACAATATAAATGAATTCACAGCTTTGGTCCAGAGTAAAAAGCTGCACAATGTAGATACTAAGGCAAGAGGTCTTAATAATCTTGAGAAATTCTGGAAAGTACCTACAAATAAAAAGTGTTTGCCTGCAAATATATAATCACACATGTCTCTCATGAACTTTAAAAATAATAAGAAATTTTGCAGTAAGAATACTGACCACAGCACAACAGGATTTCCCAGAGATTAATGATCTTATGGGTCCATTTGTTCTTTAGAGATGCCTGATAACTCAGCCCTCATCAGGGTAGGCAATGGTATCCCCATATCTCCGAAAGGTTATGTATTTTTCATCCTCCTATTTCACAGTGAAGGCAAGGAAGTTAAAAAGAAAAAAAAAGAGTTTCTAATATTATCCTTCAGAATAGTGTTATAACACATAATGAAAAAGAAAACTAAAAGGACAGTGAACAATGCCAGTTCTAATAATGCTAACAATGATCTCTGAAAGATTCTCACACATAATCGAATGTGAGGGTCTCTCTACTGACTAATCCCAGCACTTATTTCAAACATGGATACTTGATAGATATTTGGTCTTGTTCTTGTCCTTGACCTTCTCCAATATGAAACTGTTGCCTGTGTTAGCTACAAGAGGAACAAAGTTATGAATTAATTATGATGCCTCACACCTTGATCAGCATTCCATTATAAGACCATGCTACTGGTGCAAAGTGTATATGCCTTCTCTAAGCCAAATTCAACTCTGTCACTCTGAATCTAAAATATTATTAAATTCAGTAGAATTTCATTTCTGCATTTAAATGCCTAGTATAGCTGCAAGCAGAAAAATAACTGTATTTGATATAGCTGTCCTATATAGGTCTATCTGTCCTATGTAGATCTATCTGATTGGACCTCCTGTTTCTTACTTAATAGTTAACAGGTAGAAATACATTTTCAAGAAGTTTCAGTATGTCTGACTTTTTAGGATATCCTCACAAGACAAATAAATCTATCAATAAAGGTGCCTTCCCTTTCAAAAGTATTACAGCCTCTCACTTTTGTGTGCTATAGGAAGTATATAATGGCTTTCAGTGGAATATTAATTCCACTAAAATGAAAAATGCCTTTGGTATTTGAATATATTTCTGAAACTGGGAAAATGGGGTTGTGCTTAACATTGTACAGTAATCCACTGAAGGATTATACTGAGCACAAGATAAGTACAAGTGCCTGAAGTAATCGGGGCACATGAAATAAAAACAGCCAGAGGAAAATGAAAATACTAATAGCAGTTCTTATTCCTTTATCTCCTTTTCAATTTTAATTAACTGCATAGTTTGACTAACAAATCACCTCTCAATTTTGGTAGGAAATGTTTTGATCAAAAATAAAACATAAATATGGGGACTTTTTTTATTATTTTTGAACATTGAAAGATGGTAGCTGTAATTTTTCTTGGTAATCTAACTTATTTTCATACAAAAATACTCAATAACTGGAAAACAACTAGCTGGTTTTAAGGAAAGCATCCAGGAAGAATTTTGTGTTCTTCTATTATAATTCCTCTTGGGAGCTGTACAAATTAACTTTTGTCCTTTTTCTATGAATGTCCTGGTTTGAAGGACAGGTGTCTGTTAAGGAAGGCAGGAGCCTCCCTTGGAATGGGAAACTGTAACCCCTCTCCCTCCGAATTATTATAAATTTGAAATCAAGAGGCTCTCAGGCAAAGATATGGAAATAGGAATAACAGTTCTTTACTACTATCTAAAACAAAGGATAACAAATAACAACAACTATAACGTTAACCAACAAACAGAACCAGAAACCCAGTGGCAGCCTGCTCGGCTTCAGGCACCTTTTCCTTTCGGTGCAGTTCCAGTCACAGCCTTCAGGGGCGCTCTGGGTGCGGTGATTCCCCGGTGGCTGCAGGGGCGCTCTGGGTGCGGTGATTCCCCGGTGGCTGCAGGGGGCGCTCCGGCGTGAGCTCAGGTAGCACACGGCAATGGCAACTGCCCGAAGCACGGAGGGATGGAGGAGAGTCCTTGCTCTACAGACCCTCCGGAGGGGCAGCTGGTGTTGGTGCCACAGCAGGATCCCCAGACACAGGGAGCTGGGACGGTAAAGGGTCTCCACGTGCAGGGAAAAACCCCGCTACAATGTAGCGGAGAAAACTCAGAGCAGGCTGGTGGCAGGCAGGTCGGCTCCGGATGGGGCAGAGGGCAGAGACTCACAGCAGACAGACCGGCAGCTCCGCGCTGGCTTCTCAGGGGCCGTGGGTTCAGCAGACAGCAGCTCCGACCATCCAGCTCCGAGGGTCCCGAGCAAGAGAGCGTGACCTCCCCCCTGCCCTTGCTTTTCAGTCTCTCCAAATCTCGCGTTACCAGGCTCTGCTTCCGTGAGGGGCAATTTTGCCCCACCCTGCCAAGGAGAAAGGCTACAGCCTTGTGCTTTGTTTCTCTTAAGTACCTAGTCATTTGTGTCCTAGCAACCCATGGGAGAAAAATTCCTGAGGAAAAGAACCAGATCCAACCTTCAACATTCTCCACCCCGAATTTTTTCCCATGCAAACACCTTACATCAAATTTAAACTTTCGAGGTATATACATACATGCAGATACAGATACAAGTGCAGTGTCATAAGTAGTTCACCCTAAAACAAGATCTCCTTGAGGTATGCATCGGGTCTCTCCATCCCTTTGCATCACCCACCAGGTGCAGCCCGGTCCCTGAGCAAAGACAAGCCCCCGGACGGGATTGTCTTTACTTGAGGCAGAGTTTACCCAAACAGTCTTTCCCAGCATACCTCTCATGTGTACTACTGGAACTTTATCTCCATCTGTTGTTCGCAAGGGGTCAGAGTGGGCAGGCCCGGCCCGGCTGGAGGAACCTCGGGTGTTCTTTAACCATGTGGCCTTTGCCAAATTAGTCTCCCAGTTCTTGAACGTCCCCCCACCCAGTGCTTTCAAGGTGGTTTTGAGCAGGCCATTGTACCGTTCAACTTTCCCAGCTGCTGGTGCATGATAAGGGATATGGTACACCCACTCGATGCCATGTTCCCTAGCCCAGGTGTTTATAAGGCTATTTTTGAAGTGAGTCCCATTGTCGGATTCAATTCTCTCTGGGGTACCATGTCTCCAAAGAACCTGTTTTTCGAGGCCCAGGATGGTGTTCCGGGCAGTGGCATGAGGCACAGGGTAGGTCTCCAGCCATCCTGTGGTGGCTTCCACCATTGTGAGAACATAGCGCTTGCCTTGGCAGGTCTGGGGCAGTGTGATGTAATCAATCTGCCAAGCCTCTCCATACTTGTATTTGGACCACCGTCCACCATACCATAGAGGCTTTACCCGCTTGGCCTGTTTGATCACGGCGCACGTCTCACAATCATGGATCACCTGGGAGATGCTGTCCATGGTTAGGTCCACCCCTCGGTCTCGTGCCCACTTATAGGTGGCATCTCTGCCCTGGTGGCCTGAGGCATCATGGGCCCATCGGGCTAGGAACAACTCCCCTTTGTGTTGCCAGTCTAAATCTATCTGTGCCACCTCAATCTTTGCGGCGTGATCTACCTGCTTGTTGTTCTGGTGTTCTTCTTTAGCCGGCTCTTAGGGACATGGGCGTCTACATGGCGGACCTTTACGGGTAGCTTCTCTACCCGAGTGGCAATGTCTTTCCATTCATCAGCTGCCCAGATTGGCTTTCCTCTACACTGCCAATTGGCCTTTTTCCACCTTTCCAGCCAACCCCATAGAGCATTGGCTACCATCAACGAATCGGTGTAGAGATAGAGCTTTGGCCACTTCTCTCTCTCAGCAATGTCCAGGGCCAGCTGAACAGCTTTGAGTTCAGCAAATTGGCTCGACCCACCTTCTCCTTCAGTGGCTTCTGCAACCTGTCGAGTGGGGCTCCACACAGCTGCTTTCCACTTCCGGTTCATCCCTATGATGCGACAGGAACCATCAGTGAAAAGGGTGTAGCACTTCTCTTCATCTAGCAGTTGATTATATGGTGGAGCCTCCTCAGCCCGGGTCACTTGTTCTTGCTCCTCTTCATCAGTGAGACCAAAACTCTCACCTTCTGGCCAGTTCGTAATTATTTCTAGGATCCCAGGGCGGTTCGGATTTCCAATGCGGGCGCGCTGTGTGATAAGTGCGATCCACTTACTCCATGTGGCATCGGTGGCGTGGTGGGTAGAGGGAGCCTTTCCTTTGAACATCTACCTCAGCACTGGTAGTCGAGGTGCCAGGAGGAGTTGTGCTTCAGTGCCAATTACTTCCGAGGTGGCTTGAACTCCTTCATAGGCGGCCAAGATTTCCTTCTCTGTGGGGGTGTAGTTGGCTTCGGACCTTCTGTAACTCCGGCTCCAGAATCTCAGCGGTCGGCCTTGAGTCTCTCCAGGCACCTTCTGCCAAAGGCTCCAGGACAAGCCCTTGTTCCCTGCTGCAGAGTAAAGCACATTCCTCACCTCTGGTCCCGTCCTTACTGGGCCAAGCGCTACCGCATGAGCGATCTCCTGCTTGATCTGGGCAAATGCTTGTTGCTGTTCAGGGCCCCAGTGAAAATCATTCTTCTTGCGGGTGACCAGGTAGAGAGGGCTCACAATCTGGCTGTACTCTGGAATGTGCATCCTCCAAAAACCTATGGCCCCTAGGAAAGCTTGCATTTCCTTTTTATTAGTTGGCAGAGACATCGCAGTGATCTTGTTGATGACCTCCGTGGGAATCTGGCGCCGTCCATCTTGCCATTTTACCCCCAAGAACTGGATCTCTCGAGCAGGTCCGTTGACTTTGCTTTTCTTGATGGCAAAACCGGCTTCCAGGAGGATCATGATGATCTTCTCTCCTTTCTCAAATACTTCTGCTGCCGTGTTCCCCCACACAATGATGTCATCGATGTATTGGAGATGCTCTGGAGCTTCACCCTTTTCCAGTGCAGCCTGGATCAGTCCATGGCAGATCGTGGGGCTGTGCCTCCACCCCTGGGGTAACCGATTCCAGGTATATTGCACACCTCTCCAGGTGAAGGCAAACTGAGGCCTGCACTCTGCTGCCAGAGGGATGGAGAAAAACGCATTGGCGATGTCAATGGTGGCATACCATTTTGCTGCCTTGGACTCCAGCTCGTACTGGAGCTCCAGCATGTCTGGCATGGCAGCACTCAATGGTGGAGTCACTTCATTCAAGCCACGATAGTCTACAGTCAATCTCCATTCCCCGTCAGACTTGTGCACAGGCCAGATGGGGCTGTTGAAGGGTGAGTGGGCTTTACTGACCACTTCTTGGCTTTCCAGGTCGCGGATCATCTTGTGGATGGGGATCACGGCGTCTCGATTCGTCTGGTACTGCCGGCGGTGCACTGTCGAGGTGGCAATTGGCACTTGTTGCTCTTTTACTCTCAGGAGTCCCACTGCATTTGGATTTTCCGATAGTCCAGGCAAGGTGTTCAGTTGCCTGATGCCCTCTGCCTCCACAGCCGCTATTCCGAAAGCCCACCTGAGTCCCTTTGGGTCTTTGTAATAGCCATTATGGAGGAAGTCTATGCTCAGAATACATGGGGCCTCTGGACCAGTCACAATGGGGTGTTTCTGCCACTCCTTCCCGGTCAGGCTCACTTCGGCTTCCAACAAAGTTAATTGCTGTGATCCCCCTGTCACCCCGGCAATAGAAACAGGTTCTGCCCCCACATGTCTCGATGGAATTAAGGTACACTGCGCACCAGTATCAACTAACGCTTCATATTTTTGTGGTTCTGATGTGCCAGGCCATCGGATCCACACTGTCCAAAAGACTTGGTTTTCCCGTGCCTCTTCCTGGCTAGAGGCAGGGCCCCTCTAGCTCTGGTTGTCATTTCTTTCTTGGGCGTACATGGTAGAGGTCCCCTCGAGGGGATCTAAGAGATCGTCCTCTCTTCTGTAATATCTGGCATCTCGGTCACGGGAGGCTAAGGCTACCTTCACTTTAGTAGACCCCCCGCCTCGGTTAGTATTTCCCTCCTTGAGTTGCTGTACCCGTGCTGCCAGGGCAGCAGTGGGTTTCCTATCCCACTTCCTCATGTCTTCTCCGTGATCACACAGGAAGAACCACAGCTCAGATCGTGGGGTGTACCCTCTCTCCCTGGCTGGGGGGCGCTGGGCTCTGACTTTGGGGCTTGTGACTTGCACTGGTGCCGCACTCATCAACCTCATCTCCTCCTTCACCTCCCTCATCATCTCCTCTCTGAGGTCTTTGACCACAGCAGAGACCTGAGCCTTCATTGGGCCACTGATCATACTATCATAATTCCTGAGTTTGGTGGCTATGGAGCCCACTGTCTCTCGGTTGTCATCAGCATTAATTGTTGCAATGAAGAGGGTGTATTGGGAGGGCCCTAGCTTTGCCAGATTCCACAACATTTGCCCTGTACACTTGACCTTGTCGGGGTCGTTATCATGTTGTCCATCCCTCCCAAAGAGTACCTCCAATATTGCCACCTCCCTCAGCTGTTTGATTCCCTCCTCAAGGGTCTTCCATGGTCTTCTATGATGATATTCCTGCATTCTCTCCCTGTTGACAAACCTCTCTCTTACACTTATTAAAAGCCGTTCCCAGAGAGACAGAGGCCCATCATCTCTTCCGAATACCTGATCAACCCCTGAGTCCTGGGACAAGGGTCCCAGCTGCCTTGCCTCAATACTATCCAGCTGCACGCCCATACCCATAAGGTCCCAGACCCGAAGTAACCAGGTTGTAAAAGGCTCACGACCCTGTCGCACAATGTCTTTTCGTAGATTACGGAGACTGTCATACCCCAGGGACTCGGTAGTGATTTCAATCCTTGGCCTCCCTACTGGTTGGGAGGGCCCTGCTTCCCTATCATTACTCACTGGCTGCTCTGGTTTGACCTTAGTCTTCCTCTTTTCCACAGGGGCAACTGCTACTGGCTGTGGCTGCCCCTCTGATCTGACTGGAGCCTGAGCGGTGATAGCGTCCCTGGGTTCCTCTGCGGCCTCATTAGACTCTCCCTCTTTGGGGTACGGGAAGGGTTTCCCACCAGCTGGGCAAGTGTATTCCTTCAGCACTTGGCCCATCTCGCGTATCTCTTTCACCAGGACTCCCACCCAATCCGGGTGGGTTGTTTCTGAGATGGGTTGTGGGGCTGGGTTAGACTCTGTAGCAACATCCCTAGTGTCTGGGGCAATGTCAGGTTCTGGGATGGTGTCCCTAGTTTCTGGGGCCATGTCAGGTTCTGTGGCTACATCCCTAGTCTCTGGGGCAATGTCAGGTTCTGTGGCAGCATCCATAGTCTCTGGGGCCGTGTCAGGTTCTGTGGCAGCATCCCTAGTTTCCGGGGCCAGGTCAGTTTCTGTGGCAGCATCCCTAGTCTTTGGGGCTATGTCAGGTTCTGGGGCCTCATCCCTATTGTCTGGGGTAGATGTCAGAGTGGCTATCCAAGTCAGAGCCCCCTTATCCCTGACTGCTAAATAGAGCAGGCCTATCAGCAACACCAGCCACTGTATGGTATCATTAGCATCTAGAGAAGATTTGAACCCCTCAAAGATTGGCGGGATAGGCCCAAAGAGCTGGATGAAGGGTTGTGAGAACATTTCTTTTGGTGTCACTTCCTCGCAGTAGGTACCATTATTAAAGTAACCCTGAAAACATGTCATTAGTGTGTGGTAGCTGTGAATCCACATGCCTGCCTTCCAGAGGAAGTTGAAAATCCATGAATTCCTCACCTTATTGACCCATGACACAACCTGTATAACAGCCACTGTAGCCTTAGTTATAGGGCCCATGTTTAGATATGGGGCTGCAAATGGGAGAGAAACAGCTGTGACCACTTGCCATACGAACCGGAATAAGCAAGACCACATGGTGCAACCTAATGAGGTTCCTATATCCAGCACACAAAAACTGCGTTACTCAAGAACTGTTATCCTTCTTCCCCTCGATGCCCTCGTGCCTCACGTTGGGTGCCAAAATCTGTCCTGGTTTGAAGGACAGGTGTCTGTTAAGGAAGGCAGGAGCCTCCCTTGGAATGGGAAACTGTAACCCCTCTCCCTCCGAATTATTATAAATTTGAAATCAAGAGGCTCTCAGGCAAAGATATGGGAATAGGAATAACAGTTCTTTACTACTAACTAAAACAAAGGATAACAAATAACAACAACTATAACGTTAACCAACAAACAGAACCAGAAACCCAGTGGCAGCCTGCTCGGCTTCAGGCACCTTTTTCCTTTGGTGCAGTTCCAGTCACAGCCTGCAGGGGCGCTCTGGGCGTGGTGATTCTCCGGTGGCTGCAGGGGCGCTCTGGGTGCGGTGATTCCCCGGTGGCTGCAGGGGGCGCTCCGGCGTGAGCTCAGGTAGCACACGGCGAATGGCGACTGCCCGAGGCACGGATGGATGGAGGAGAGCCCTTGCTCCACAGACCCTCGGAGGAGAGCCCTTGCTCCACAGACCCTCGGGAGGGGCAGCTGGTGTCGGTGCCACAGCAGGATCCCCGGACACAGGGAGCTGGGACGGTAAGGGGTCTCCACGTGCAGGGAAAAACCCCGCTACAATGTAGCGGAGAAAACTCAGAGCGGGCTGGTGGCAGGCAGGTCGGTTCCGGATGGGGCAGAGGGCAGAGACTCACAGCAGACAGACCGGCAGCTCCGCGCTGGCTTCTCAGGGGCCGTGGGTTCAGCAGACAGCAGCTCCGACCGTCCAGCTCCGAGGGTCCCGAGCAAGAGAGCGTGACCTCCCCCCAGCCCTTGCTTTTCAGTCTCTCCAAATCTCGCGTTACCAGGCTCTGCTTCCCTGAGGGGCAATTTTGCCCCACCCTGCCAAGGAGAAAGGCTACAGCCTTGTGCTTTGTTTCTCTTAAGTACCCAGTCATTTGTGTCCTAGCAACCCATGGGAGAAAAATTCCTGAGGAAAAGAACCAGATCCGACCTTCAACAATGAATGAGTTCTTTAAAGACAGGTTTAACTTCTTATTTATGTGCTGATTTCAGGTTGAGCTCTCTCAAGAGTTTTACAAAAACTCTGGATATGAGTGAATGGAAGTATTTATATTACTGATGATCTGTGTTTTTGATTACTGGGTTACCATATTTCTTGCATTATCGGAATAAAGATTTGCCGCGATCGCCGGTATTTGGGCATGGACAGCTAGCCCCAGGGTCTCTGGCTAGCCACCCGTCGGCATCTGCAGCTAGCGTCCCTGACCGCTGGAGCGCCGGTTCGCTGCCGCGGGAATCAGTGCGTTCCCAGCCGCGGGTAGCTCTTAGAGAGCAAGCTATCTGTATAGAGACCGGAGGAATAGGGAGGGATCTTCTGGCTAGAGTAATAGAGACGCAGATGCGTAGGGTTCAACTGCGCTCTGGGTGTCTAGGATCAGAAGACCCTGAACAGCTCAGTGCACAGACTTTTATTCTGAGGGCATTATCCCATCATCAAACACTAGAAGGGAGGAACTAGGGAGGGACCAGGACCAACGGGGGATAGAGAGGGGAGGAGAGGGGGTAACAGACAACCAAGGAGTACAATCAACTACTGAATGGAACAGAACTTTCTAGAACACAAGAATGACTGGCAGGAGAGTGGCAGGTGCTTAAACTAATGGAGGATAAGGTAACCACCCCTGAGAGACTCAGCCCCCTTGCAGGGCAAAACCACCTGTGTCTCCTCCCCAGGGGAGACTTTAAACTTGGGCACCTTTATTCCACAGCTTCTCAGGGGGGACCGAGCCCTTCGGGACCTCAAGCACCACCACAAAGATTGTTTAAGAGAATTCCAATAAAAGAAATTGCCAAGATCATGTATTTAGATTCAAGCAGCAGTTCAAACACATTCACATATTTATAGGACCGTACTCTTCTGCAAATATTAATTTAAACAAAAGCAGTCTTTATCTTATTGAGAACTGGATATCACAGGCTGAATTATGTTACTGAAAACAATATTTTCACATGTGAAATCACTAGAGCAGTCATCCACACCAGGACTTAAGGATAAGCACATTAGTTGTCCAAATCAAACTAATTTTATGGTAGCTTCTTTATCATGTATTGCTGAACCCTGTTCTTCGTTACTGATTTCCAGTAATGGAAAATTCCAAGGTATAAATACACATTTTTATCAATGCTTCTACTTTTCCTTCCCTCCATTATGCAGCTGCCCATGAAAGAAGAGATGGCCAATATTCCTGTATGTGGCATGAGGGATGATGCAGCATTGTGGAGTAAGGAAATCTGCTCTACTTGTTGGAAACATCACATTTGAAAACTGTGATGACTGCGTGAAACCAAGTGTCAGAGTAGCCACACAGATTTGGAGCCACAAAGAAAAAGAAGGTAAGAAGAAAGGAGTGGTTTCCCAAACATGCAACAGGAAAAAGACCATAAGCAAAATAACAAAAAATATATTGTTCTACAGACTTTTTATATAAGATATGGGAGTGAGTCTATACTGAAAGCTGAGGGCTTGGAACTCTTGTGATACTATTCCCGTTTTCGTTTATTGGCTTTTTCTTCCCTGTGATTCATACTGCACATCACTGAGATCTCTGGAGAGTTGCAAACATAGAATCATGGAATGTCCTAAGTTGGAAGGGACCCACAAGGATCATCAAAAGTCCAGCTCCTGGCCCAGCAGAGGATCACATGAAGAATCAACATGTTCCTGAAAGCATTATCCAAGTACTTCTTGATCTCTGTCAGGCTTGGTGCTGTGACCCAGGGAGCCTGTTCCAGCACCTGACAACCTTCTGGGTGAAGAACTTTTTCCTAATATCTAACCTAAATTTGCCCTGATACAGTTTCATGCCATTCCCTTGTGTCCTAATGCTGGTCACCAGAGAGAAGAGATCAGTGCCCACCCCTCTTTTTTCCCGCATGAGGAAGCTGTAGACCACAAAGAAGTTTCCCCTCAGTCTCCTTTCAGTTGAACAAGCCAAGTGACCTCAGCCATTCATCATAAAGCTTCCCCTCATCCCATCACCATGGGTGACCCAGATTAGAAAAGTGTGGAAAAAATTAACTCTGTCCTGTTAAAAACCAGGACAGGGAAAAAGGAAAAGAAAGGGGGGATGTTGGGAGTTATGGTATTTGTCTTCCCAAGACACCTCTATGCATTATGGATGTCTGCTTTCGTGGGGATTGCTGGACAACTGCCCGCTCATGGGAAGTGGCGAAGATTTCTTGTTTTGCTTTGCTTGTGCACAGAGCTTTTGGTTTACATATTGTCGTGGTTTTAGTTCGCTTATTCAGGTTTGTGGCTAAATGCTAGCACACCTACTTAAATTTACTTGATTGCTTGTTTTGAGATAAGGATTAGGAGTAGGCAAAGCAGGCTCAAACTTTATAAAGTACAAAGAAGTTTTATTAATATATCTAAGACAAAGGGAAAAAAGAAAAAAAAACCTCAAGAAAAAAACTAGAACAAACTCTTCAGACTACCCCTCTTTCCTCACTCTCCATTTCATTCTCCCTGACATACAAAAGACATACAAACAGACAGGGACAGAAGTTTCTTTTGCTTACACCATGGATCTTCTGTAAGAAAAAATACAGTTTTTATGGGTCTTCTGCCTCACCATTAACCGCCGCCCGGAGCAAAGTCCAACTTAATGGTGGATCTCTCCCACACCAGTAGCCTTCCTACAGCTACTATGGTGGGTTATGAACAGTCTACAGGGTACCTGTTTTAAGGATGCCCAGTTCAATTGCAGCAACAAAGAAAAATCCTTTCTTCTGTGCTTAGCAGCACAGGTTCTCCTGACAACTCAGGTTCTCTAGCATTCTCCCCGGGACCAGGGCTCTGAGTCACAGCCTCTCCTCTCTCTTTGTTCTAGTTTCTCATCAGGCTGTACTTTTTCAACACTTACTTGTCTGTACTTAGGTATTTCAGTTCATTGGCTGCAATAAGAACCTCACATCCCCCTTTTGGACTATATCTTCATATATTACAGAGAATTTATTAGCTCAGTCCCCAACCATGGTTCTCCAAAAGAGTTTTCAGCTTCACTCTTGAAGCAACTTCCCATGCACCTCCTTGTGAGTATCAGTTCTGCTTTCCTCACTGACTGTAAAGTCTCTGCGCTGCACTATGTAGGTGTCCTCACTCGTTCCTCTCTCTGCGAGGAAGGATGGGTGTCTGTGAGTTTAGTCCAGGCATGGAGAGAGTTAATCTCTCTCTCTCTCTCTCTCCGGCAGTGTGAGGATCACGTGCTCTTTGCCGGGCTGCTTGAACAGGTCCGAGCTGGATGCCAGACGCTCTCAGAGTCTCTGCCTGGCTCTGCCAAGCTGGCTCGGCCTGGTAGGGCCATCTGGGCCCGGGGTGACAGGGCAGGGCCTGGCCCGAGCTGGATGGAGTCCGGCCCGGTCCTTGCCTGGCCCGGCTCTCCCTCTTGTGTAGCTGACACACCGGCTGAGCTGGATCTGCTAAAAATTCCAATCGTTTCCTCCCCCATGCCTGCCCGGCTGCAGCGGCACGGCTGCCGTCAAACCTCCCTTCCCCGCCCCCCCCCATCCCTCCTTTGGAAGGTGGGGGGGGGGAAGCGCTTGGGCCTTACCAGCGAGAGAAGCAGGAGCTGCTCCTCTCTACACAGCAGCAGCAGGTCCAAAGAGGAAGAGCGTCAGAGAGTCTCTGCTTATATATGGTTTTTTTCCTTGAAGGCGGACCAACTTTTTAATTGGTTTACTTACCTATCAATTCTTAAAACTACCTGATTATTGGCTCTCTCTCTCGCAGGAAGGAAGTTGTATTCCTTCCTGCATTCCTGCAGCACAGATCACTTCCTAGATTTTGACCCCTCTGGCCTAACCCAGGACACATATTTAAACTGTCTTTTCACTGCCTTTTTATAATACCTTCCCCTCTAAAGATATGGTGGATGACTGGGCTGGGAGAAATAAATTGTCATTTGAAGTAGAATTTTATCTTAAAACATGCACTGTTTGTCAAAGGCACATCCACAAACAGGAGAAAAACATAAGAAAAGAAAACAGTATTTTCAAATGCATGTTTTTTACTTTACAGATAATCTTTATAAGAACATAAATCCATGCATCAGAAACACAAATCATACACAGTTTACCCAATATAAAAACTTTTAAAGTATATACATAAGAAGTTTGAAGTGAATGATCTAGTAAATGGTCATCCAACCTATATGAATTTTAGGGACCAAAAAAAGGTACATCCAATGTAATCATCTGTAATATGCCTTGACTTTCCAGTCCAAGATCCTGGCTCAGAGAAAGTTATTTTCATAGCTGGATTTCTGTACTTAAATGCAGTGGTAGAAGGTATAAAATTGATCTGCTGCTGGCTGAGGATGCTTTGGGTTTGGAGATTTTTTGGTTTGGAACTGGACAGCAGTGATAGTACAAGTTGTGGCTGATCTTGGTATGGACTTTCATTTGTTCAACATAATCTTGAACAAAGTTCCCCTGAAGTATTCTTCATAATACTTAGTACAAAATTACAGAAAATTGATTATTTGATTTGTATGTATAGGCACTGAAAAGTGGTGGCTCTGTTTATTCTTTGATCTGCAGTTGAAATAATAAAGAAAAATCTAAAACCGAATCAGAACTCATCAAAGGAAACATTTGAATTAAACTTTATCTTCTGCTTCATTTTCAAAAAATAATTTCTTTTCATGACATAAAAAAATATCTGGATTCTTTTTGTTTGTAAACTTTCTAATGAGAAAGTTAATTAATATATAAAAATATCTATTTTTGAGTTTCCATATCTTTCCTGTAGAAAAAAATAAATTTATGGATTACTCAGTGTTTATTTGCCACAATAATTACTTGCTTTGAGTGCTTTCTTTTCATAATTCTTTTATTGCATCATTATCCTGAATAAATTTTTATTTCATTAACATAATGATTTCTTTACTTTGCCTTTCAAAGCAGACACACGGTTCCAAATAAGTATCAGTCTTAAGAACCATTTGTTTAAAATTTCCATCATTTAATTTATAACACAATAAAGATTGACACTGCAATTCACAGTGTGATTATGGTAAATTGTCCAGATGTGCTTCTTTGAGCAGTACTATAGCAAATATTCTTTATGATTGGTTATTGCCTTTATCCTCTCACTAATTTCTTTTCTTTTCTAACTACTCTAGAAAATAAAATGGTCAGCAACAGCCATTAAAAAAATTGGATCACTGAGATCCACTGAAGTTGTAAGACATCTTTAATGCTCATTTGCAATACCCAAACAATATTTAAAAATGCAACTCTTGAATTATTTCTTGCAATTATTTCTTGCTTTTCTTCTATGGGGGTAGCGACTGCCTTTGTAAACCAATGAAACAAGGTACCTCTATGGCATGCAAGGTGATCAATGTGACCATATGCTCAGTCAAAATTTCCACATTACCATAGGACTTGGGCAGGCTTCCTCATGCTTCCAAAGCATTGGGAAACATTTTGCAAGGAGTTTGTTTTCATAAATTCAGAATTAAATTTTAGCTTAAAAATAAACTACTAAATGCTACTAAAAATAACTACTACATATTACTAAAATAAGAGATTAGAAAAGTCTAGCAAATGTTAATTCAGAAATGAAGAGAAGTATGACGGCTTCTTATTTGTTAACGTACAAAAACATTTCAATAGCTGTAAATATTTAGTGAACTTGCCATATATTATCAAAGAATAAAATATGAGTTTAAAGAAGTGAAGTATTACATAAAAACCACTTGCTGCTGACGTAGGAAGCAGTTTACAAAGAAATGAATTTTTTTCCTATGAAAAAAAAGGTATTCTAGGAGAATAAATACAAAACTTGTGAAATAAAAGCTAAGCATTTTTTTTTTTAAATTAATGTAATTAAGGGTAATTTAGGTGCTTGTCTTAGGTTACAATGGTATGTATTCTATCACCATCTTCGTGGGATGTTGGGGGCTGGGCGTGGCAGTGTTCCTGATGGCTGCAGAATGGTGTGCTAATGGGCCAGTCGTTAGGGCCAGATGGGCATTTCACTCACCCCAAACATAGTGCAGATAGTGGCTCATCATCCCATTGTGAGATGTCCGGCCCAAGGGGAGGAGCCAATGTATCCCGATCTGCATATAAACTCAGATCTGAAGCACCATAGGCAGCTTTTTCCACGGGATTCCCTGAGGAAGACCAGACCCTTCTACACCACCGCTGGACCTTCAGAGAACTACACCTTTCACAGGATCATTGCTTCAACAGAAGCGCATCTATCACTCCCAGAGGACTGCAACCACCTTCTAAGTGGACTACTACCAACACCCTGACCGACAGGGTGTCAGGTTGTATTCTGACTCTGTCAGTGGTTTCTTTTTTTTCCTTTTTTTTGTATTACTACATTTTTCCTATTAAATTGTAGTTCTGACTTTGAGCCTCTCACTGATTTGTTTTTCAAACTACCACATTTTTTGGCACCCAAACGTGAGGCCAGGCCCTGAGGAAAGTCAGAATTACAATTTTGTGTTCTAGAAGCCACCTATTCACCATGATACTCAACATACTTACATGTGTCCTGTACCTTGCTCTGTGTATATTTCCGCAGACAGGGAATTACCTGCCTGTGGTAATGCTCCTGTGTAGGCCGGGGTATCGTATAAAAATTGCTTTGCTAGTTTACTATGTCTATTGCATGATAACCTCCGAGGCAATGAACACCATTCGGAATATATACTCAATTTTGTTTACTTGTCCTGGTGTGGGCTGTTACATCTGGGGCCTCCTCAACAATCACACCCAGCCCCTAGGGGAAAGAGTAGAGAGTGGTTCCTTTCAGCCTTTCAGACCTGACACAACAGTTTTTGAAAATATTGAGTTCCCTTTGGATGTCAAAGATGGTATAATCTTGCTGTCAGTTCTGTTTTCTTTTCTCTCTATGACTTGCACTGTGTACACCATGCTTAGAGTCAGAACAATGCTCGATGCTGCACAGTATCCTCAGGATGAGGACAAGAAAAGCAGCAGAACAACAGGCACCGTATCTAAACAAACTGTCATAGAGGAAAAAGAGACTGAAAGAAACGACAGTCTCCACACAAGCCATCACCAAGCCGGAACAGCCTAAGCCAGTAGCAGTTGCCCCCCTTCAGAAAAAGAAAACCCGGAGCAAATCAGCCCGCACAGCGACCGATGAGGAAGAGGCTGGACCTTTGCACCAAGCAGAAGAGACAGAGCCAGAGATCATCACTCGCTCTTTATCCCTGGGTGAGCTGCGTGACCTACGGAGGGAGTTCACCCGCCAGACAAATGAATCCATCCTGACCTGGCTTCTTCGCATCTGGGACGCTGCAGCCAATGACACCATGCTAGATGGAAGTGAGGCCAGGCAACTTGGATCCCTGACCCAGGATGTAGTCATTGACCAGGGGATCGGGAAAACCCAAGACACTCTCAGCCTCTGGCGGCGACTGCTGGCAAGCGTAAAAGACAGATACCTGTGTAAAGAAGACCTCCAGGTGCAACAAGGAAAATGGAGGACAATGGAACAGGGTATCTGATGCCTGAGAGAATTGGCCGTGCTGGAGATCATTTTCTCAGAAGATGAGAGATTCCCTAAGAACCCAGATGATGTCCAATGCACGTCACACATGTGGTTGAGATTTGCACGGCTCGGACCAGAGATATACTCCCGTTACCTAGCAACACTGCAATGGAGGGAAGGAGCGGACAAGGTGGGAGTACTGGTCAACAAACTAAGAATTTATGAGGACACTGTCACTGCCCCATTTCACACCCATGTCTCATCTGTGAATACACAGATGAGATGAGCACGTCCGGAACTTGGAAGAGAAACTCAGAAAGGAGCTGAAGCAAGAAATTCACCACATCTCGCCAGAACCAGCAAGGGTCTCTGCTATTAAGAGCCAACATTCCCCAGCCAGAGAAAGAAGATACACTCCACGAGGTAACCTCTGGTTTTTCCTTCAGGAGCATGGAGAAGACATGAGAAAGTGGGACAGAAAACCCACCTCTTCCTTAGCAGCCCGAGTACGTGAACTGAAAAGAGGAACAGCTATCACAAGGAGCCCACCTAGAGTCAACGCTGCTCCGGTCTCTTGTGGACAGAACTCAGAACAGTATAAGAATGATGATATGACCGATCCTCTTGAAGGGACCTCAAGAACATATTTACAGGAAGAGAGCAACGTGTACCACGATCAGGAATAAAGGGGCCCTGCCTCTAGCCAGGTAGAGGAAAGGGACAACCGGATCTATTGGACTGTGTGGATCCGATGGTCTGGCACATCTGACCCACAAAGATACACGGCTTTGGTTGACACCGGCGCTCAGTGTACCCTGATGCCATCAAGGTACGTGGGAACAGAATCTATTTCTATTTCTGGGGTGACAGGAGGATCCCAGCAGCTGACTGTATTGGAAGCTGAAGTGAGTTTAACTGGGAAGGAGTGGCAGAAACACCCCATCGTGACCGGCCCAGAGGCCCCATGCATCCTGGGCATAGACTATCTTAGAAATGGGTATTTCAAAGACCCAAAAGGACATCGTTGGGCTTTTGGGATAGCTGCAGTAGAAACAGAAGACATCCAACAGCTAAATACCTTGCCTGGTCTCTCAGATGACCCCTCTGCTGTGGGACTGCTAGAAGTTGAAGAACAGCAGGTACCAATCGCCACGGCGACAGTGCACCGACGGCAGTACCGCACAGACAGAGACTCTGTAGTTCCCATCCACGAGATGATTCGTAAACTGGAGAGCCAAGGGGTGGTCAGCAAAGCTCATTCACCCTTTAACAGCCCTATATGGCCAGTGCGTAAGTCCAGTGGAGAATGGAGACTGACAGTGGATTATCGTGGCCTGAATGAGGTCACACCACCACTGGGTGCTGCTGTGCCAGACATGTTGGAACTTCAGTATGAACTGGAATCCAAGGCAGCAAAGTGGTACGCGACCATCGATATTGCCAATGCCTTTTTCTCCATTCCTCTGGCAGCAGAGTGCAGGCCTCAGTTTGCTTTCACCTAGAAGGGTGTGCAATACACCTGGAACAGACTCCCCCAGGGGTGGAAGCACAACCCCACCATCTGCCATGGCCTGATCCAGGCTGCACTGGAAAAGGGTGAGGCTCCAGAACATTTGCAGTACATCGACGACATTATCGTATGGGGGAACACAGCAGAGGAAGTCTTTGAGAAAGGAAAGAAGATCATCCAGATTCTCCTAAGAGCTGGTTTTGCCATCAAGCGAAGTAAGGTTAAGAGACCCGCTCAAGAAATCCAGTTCTTAGGAGTCAAGTGGCAAGATGGACGTCGCCAGATCCCAACAGAAGTAGTCAACAAGATCACTGCTATGTCCCCACCTACGAACAAGAAGGAAACCCAGGCTTTTCTAGGAGCTGTCGAGTTTTGGAGAATGCATATCCCGGAATACAGCACAATTGTAAGCCCTCTTTACCTCGTGACACGAAAAAGAAATGATTTCCAGTGGGGTCCTGAGCAACAACAAGCATTCGAACAAATTAAGCAGGAGATTGCCCATGCAGTAGCCCTTGGGCCAGTCAGAACAAGACAGGATGTGAAAAATGTGCTCTACACTGCGGCCGGGGAGAATGGTCCATCCTGGAGCCTGTGGCAGAAGGGACCTGAAGAGGCTCGAGGACGACCACTTGGGTTCTGGAGTCGGGGATACAAAGGATCTGAGGCCAGCTATACCCCAACCGAGAAAGAGATTCTTGCGGCTTATGAAGGAGTTCGAGATGCCTCGGAAGTAATTGGCACCGAAGCACAGCTGTTTCTGGCACCCTGACTACCAGTGCTGGGTTGGATGTTCAAGGGAAGGGTTCCTTCCACGCATCATGCCACCGACGCCACATGGAGCAAGTGGATTGCGCTGATCACACAGCGAGCCCGGATAGGAAACCCTAATCGCCCTGGGATTCTGGAAATTATAACAAACTAGCCTGAAGGTGAGACTTTTGGATTATCTTCTGAAGAAGAGGAGGGGCAAGTGACACGTGCTGAGGAAGCCCCACCATATAACGAGCTACCGGAGAGTGAAAGACGATATGCCCTCTTCACTGATGGTTCCTGCCGAATTGTAGGTGCTAACCGGAAGTAGAAAGCTGCTGTATGGAGCCCCACACGACGAGTTGCACAAGCTACTGAAGGAGAAGGTGGATCGAGTCAGGTCACAGAGCTTAAAGCCGTCCAGCTGGCTTTGGATATTGCTGAGCGAGAGAAGTGGCCTCGGCTCTATCTCTACACTGACTCCTAGATGGTAGCTAACGCTTTGTGGGGTTGGTTGAATCGCTGGAGAAAGGCCAACTGGCAGCGCAGAGGGAAACCCA
>JAVTVJ010011029.1:0-26283 GCA_034509425.1 Eopsaltria australis | reverse complement strand
GTCTCCACACAAGCCATCACCAAGCCAGAACAGCCTAAGCCAGTAGCAGTTGCCCCCCTTCAGAAAAAGAAAACCAGGAACAAATCAGCCCGCACAGCGACCGATGAGGAGGAGGCTGGACCTTCGCACCAAGCAGAAGAGACAGAGCCGGAGATCATCACTCGCTCTTTATCCCTGGGTGAGTTGCGTGACCTACGGAGGGAGTTCACCCGCCAGACAAATGAATCCATCCTGACCTGGCTGCTTCGCATCTGGGACGCTGCAGCCAATGACACCATGCTAGATGGAAGTGAGGCCAGACAACTTGGATCCCTGACCCAGGATGTGGTCATTGACCAGGGGATCGGGAAAACCCAAGAAACTCTCAGCCTCTGGCGGTGACTGCTGGCAAGTGTAAGGGACAGATACCTTTGTAAAGAAGACCTTCAGGTGCACCAAGGAAAATGGAGCACAATGGAACAAGGTATCCGATGCCTGAGAGAATTGGCCGTGCTGGAGATCATTTTCTCAGAAGATGAGAGATTCCCTAAGAACCCAGATGATGTCCAATGCACGTCACAGATGTGGTTGAGATTCGCACAGCTTGGACCAGAGATATACTCCCGTTACCTAGCAACACTGCAATGGAGGGAAGGAGCGGACAAGGTGGGAGTACTGGTCAACAAACTAAGAATTTATGAGGACACTGTCACTGCCCCATTTCACACCCATGTCTCATCTGTGAATACACAGATGAGATGAGCACGTCCGGAACTTGGAAGAGAAACTCAGAAAGGAGCTGAAGCAAGAAATTCACCACATCTCGCCAGAACCAGCAAGGGTCTCTGCTATTAAGAGCCAACATTCCCCAGCCAGAGAAAGAAGATACACTCCACGAGGTAACCTCTGGTTTTTCCTTCAGGAGCATGGAGAAGACATGAGGAAGTGGGATAAAAAACCCACCTCTTCCTTAGCAGCCCAAGTACGTGAACTGAAAAGAGGAACAGCTACCACAAGGAGCCCACCTAGAGTCAATGCTGCTCCGGTCTCTTGTGGACAGAACTCAGAACAGTATAGGAATGATGATATGACCGATCCTCTTGAAGGGACCTCAAGAACATATTTACAGGAAGAGAGCAACGTGTACCACGATCAGGAAGAGAGGGGCCCTGCCTCTAGCCAGGTAGAGGAAAGGGACAACCGGATCTATTGGACTGTGTGGATCCGATGGCCTGGCACATCTGACCCACAAAGATACACGGCTTTGGTTGACACCGGTGCTCAATGTACCCTGATGCCATCAAGGTACGTGGGAACAGAATCTATTTCTATTTCTGGGGTGACAGGAGGATCCCAGCAGCTGACTGTATTGGAAGCTGAAGTGAGTTTAACTGGGAATGAGTGGCAGAAACACCCCATCGTGACCGGCCCAGAGGCCCCATGCATCCTGGGCATAGACATCTTAGAAATGGGTATTTCAAAGACCCAAAAGGACATCGTTGGGCTTTCGGGATAGCCGCAGTAGAAACAGAAGACATCCAACAGCTAAATACCTTGCCTTGTCTCTCAGATGACCCCTCTGCTGTGGGACTGCTAGAAGTTGAAGAACAGCAGGTACCAATCGCCACGGCGACAGTGCACCGACGGCAGTACCGCACAGACAGAGACTCTGTGGTTCCCATCCATGAGATGATTCGTAAACTGGAGAGCCAAGGGGTGGTCAGCAAAGCTCATTCACCCTTTAACAGCCCTATATGGCCAGTGCGTAAGTCCAGTGGAGAATGGAGACTGACAGTGGATTATCGTAGCCTGAATGAGGTCACACCACCACTGAGTGCTGCTGTGCCAGACATGTTGGAACTTCAGTATGAACTGGAATCCAAGGCAGCAAAGTGGTACGCGACCATCGATATTGCCAATGCCTTTTTCTCCATCCCTCTGGCAGCAGAGTGCAGGCCTCAGTTTGCTTTCACCTGGAGAGGAGTGCAGTACACCTGGAACAGACTCCCCCAGGGGTGGAAGCACAGCCCCACCATCTACCATGGACTGATCCAGGCTGCACTGGAAAAGGGTGAGGCTCCAGAACATCTCCAGTACATCGACGACATTATCGTATGGGGGAACACAGCAGAGGAAGTCTTTGAGAAAGGAAAGAAGATCATCCAGATTCTCCTAAGAACTGGTTTTGCCATCAAGCGAAGTAAGGTTAAGAGACCCGCTCAAGAAATCCAGTTCTTAGGAGTCAAGTGGCAAGATGGACGTCGCCAGATCCCGACAGAAGTAGTCAACAAGATCACTGCTATGTCCCCACCTACGAACAAGAAGGAAACCCAGGCTTTTCTAGGAGCTGTCAGGTTTTGGAGAATGCATATCCCGGAATACAGCACAATTGTAAGCCCTCTTTACCTCGTGACACGAAAAAAAATGATTTCCAGTGGGGTCCTGAGCAACAACAAGCATTCAAACAAATTAAGCAGGAGATTGCCCATGCAGTAGCCCTTAGGCCAGTCAGAACAGGACAGGATGTAAAAAATGTGCTCTACACTGCGGCCGAGGAGAATGGTCCATCCTGGAGCCTGTGGCAGAAGGGACCTGAAGAGGCTCGAGGACGACCACTTGGGTTCTGGAGTCGGGGATACAAAGGATCTGAGGCCAGCTATACCCCAACCGAGAACGAGATTCTTGCGGCTTATGAAGGAGTTCGAGCTGCCTCGGAAGTAATTGGCACCGAAGCACAGCTGCTTCTGGCACCCCGACTACCAGTGCTGGGTTGGATGTTCAAAGGAAAGGTTCCTTCCACACACCATGCTACCGACGCCACGTGGAGCAAGTGGATTGCGCTGATCACACAGCGAGCCCGGATAGGAAACCCTAATCGCCCTGGGATTCTGGAAATTATAACAAACTGGCCTGAAGGTGAGACTTTTGGATTATCTTCTGAAGAAGAGGAGGGGCAAGTGACACGTGCTGAAGAAGCCCCACCATATAACGAGCTACCGGAGAGTGAAAGACGATATGCCCTCTTCACTGATGGTTCCTGCCGAATTGTAGGTGCTAACCGGAAGTGGAAAGCTGCTGTATGGAGCCCCACATGATGAGTTGCACAAGCTACTGAGGGAGAAGGTGGATCGAGTCAGGTCGCAGAGCTTAAAGCCGTCCAGCTGGCTTTGGATATTGCTGAGCGAGAGAAGTGGCCTTGGCTCTATCTCTACACCGACTCCTGGATGGTAGCTAACGCTCTGTGGGGTTAGTTGAATCGCTGGAGAAAGGCCAACTGGCAGCGCAGAGGGAAACCCATCTGGGCTGCTGAGATTTGGCAGGACATCGCTACCCGTGTAGAGAGGCTGACTGTGAAGGTTCGACACGTGGATGCACACGTACCCAAGAGTCGGGCCAATGAAGAGCATCGTAACAACGAGCAAGTGGACCGAGCTGCCAGACTGAGAGTACCACAGGTAGATCTGGACTGGCAGCACAAGGGAGAATTCTTTCTAGCTCGTTGGGCCCATGATGCCTCTGGTCATCAGGGACGAGATGCAACGTACCGATAGGCTCGTGACCGAGGGGTGGACTTGACCATGGACAGCATCTCACAGGTCATCCATGGCTGCGAGACCTGCGCTATGATCAAGCAGGCCAAGCGGGTGAAGCCTCTGTGGTACGGTAGACAATGGTCGAAGTATAGGTATGAGGAAGCCTGGCAAATTGACTACATCACCCTTCCCCAAACCCGCCAAGGCAAGCGCTACGTGCTGACCATGGTGGAAGCAACCACTGGATGGTTGGAGACCTACGCTGTGCCTCATGCTACTACCCGAAACACCATCTTAGGCCTGGAAAAGCAAGTCTTGGGGAGACATGGCACCCCTGAGAGAACTGAGTCGGACAATGGGACCCATTTCAAGAATGGCCTTATAAACAGCTGGGCCAGAGAACATGGCATCGAGTGGATATATCATATCCCTTATCATGCACCAGCTGCCAGGAAAGTTGAACGGTGCAACGGACTGCTTAAGACCACCCTGAAGGCACTTGGCAGGGGGACCTTCAAAAATTAGGAAGTGAACTTAGCAAAGGCCACCTGGATGGTCAACACACGAGGCTCCATCAATCGAGCTGGTCCTGCCCAGGCTGAACCCTTGCACACAGTGGATGGAGACAGAGTCCCTGTGGTACACATGAGAGGTATTTTAGGAAAGACTGTTTAGATTAGTCCCACCTCAGACAAAGGCAAACCTATCCGCGGGGTTGTTTTTGCTCAAGGACCTGGTTACACTTGGTGAGTAATGCAGAAAGATGAGGAAACCCATTGTGTACCACAAGGAAACTTAATTTTAAGTGAGAACTGTGTGTAAAGTTTCATTGTATATGTATATATATGTATAAAGGGGAGTACTGGTTCGGGTATCACATAGATGGTGATAGAATAAGGGGTGGATAATGTCTTAGGTTACAATGGTATGTATTCTATCACCATCTTTGTGAGATGTTGGGGGCTGAGCGTGGCAGTGTTCCTGATGGCTGCAGAATGGTGTGCTAATGGGCCAGTCGTTAAGGCCAGATGGGCATTTCACTCACCCCAAACATAGTGCAGATAGTGACTCATCATCCCATTGTGAGATGTCCGGCCCAAGGGGAGGAGCCAATGTATCCCGATCTGCATACAAACTCAGATCTGAAGCACCATAGGCAGCTTTTTCCACGGGATTCCCAGAGGAAGACCAGACCCTTCTACACCACCACTGGACCTTCAGAGAAGAACTACACCTTTCACAGGATCATTGCTTCAACAAAAGCGCATCTATCACTCCCAGAAGACTGCAGCCACCTTCTAAGTAGACTACTACCAACACCCTGACCGACAGGGTGTCAGGTTGTATTCTGACTCTGTCAGTAGTTTCCTTTTTTTTTGTATTACTACATTTTTTTTCCTATTAAATTGTAGTTCTGACTTTGAGCCTCTCACTGATTTGTTTTTCAAACTACCACAACCGGTCAGTTCCGTGGCATGGCTCAACATGGGAGGGAGAAAAGGCTCAGACTGGACCCCTCCTGCAACTCAGATGTGGCCCCGCCAGGCCCCACAGGGCTCAGGAGTGCCTTGCCAGTCAGCTCTGAAATGCATCTTGGCACAGGAGGGAGAAAAGGCTCAGACTGGGCCCCTCCTATAGCTCAGACGTGGCTCCATTGGCTCCTTGCAACTCAGCACGGAAGAGAGAGAACTCGGAGCCGGCCCTCTTACAGCTTGGACGCGGCCTTGCTGGTCGAACCTGCGCGCAGTCTGGCGTAGGAGACGGCTTAAGCTCCTTCCCTCCCCCCACTCCTCTACAGCCTGGGCGCAGCCCCTGTGACTTAGACGCAGCTCGGATAGAAAAACGGCACAAATAAACTCTGCTCCCTCAGCTCAGACGCAGACATACTACACTTAAATCATGCAGACAAAAGTCACGTGACCATCACCCAGCCAAAAGACAAATTAACTGTTTTCTTCCCAATATCAGGATGGGACATGAGGGCATTCATTTCCCCCCCACACACAGAAAAAGCACAGGAATGAAGGCACCTACAAAAGGTACAGCATAGAGACTTTAGGTTAATGAATGTAACCAAGACCTATATTCAAAGACGAAACAGATGAGGAGTACGTTAAAGCTGAAAATTCTTTTGTAAAAAAACATGTTGATAAACTCAGCTGTAATATACCCTGTAATATATGAACAATGGTCTAAAAGAGGTGAAACAAGGGGGATGTAATGCTCTCGGTTGTAAGCAGTGAGCTAAGACTCTTGTGCATAAAATTTCCTTGCCCCAGGAATAGTAGAAGAAGACTTGTGTTACCAATAATGAAGAAAGAGGATTTTGTTGCCACTGTAATAGAAATGTTCACCCTCAAAAAAGCACCTCAGTGATCATCTTATGTCCATTGGTAGTAGCCCTGGGAAAGCTACTGAAGTAGGAAGGGGTCCAGAGAAGCAAATCTTTTCCTTTGGGGGGGGTTGCTTGCTGGGAGGCTGATAACCATGGAAACTATATTTCCTATGAGGAGTCAACATGATAAAACAAAAGAAAGCTTCTCTCTCTACATGAATTAAGAAAAGAACAATTTTTTCCAGAGGTGGTTTTTTAACTACAGGTCAAAGTGTTACCTTTTGTATGGTCAGTAGGAAAGAAATGAAAGGGGTGGGGGGGGAGAAAGGTGTTCTAAAGGTTTTGTTCTGATTCCTGATTATTATTACTCCTGTTTTAAGTCTGTTAATAAATTCTTTTTATATCATTTAAAGTATAAGCCTGCTTTGCCTACTATTAATCCTTATCTCACAACAAAATCAAGTAATTGTGGCTACAAAGTTAATGTTTCTACCTAGTTTCGATCCCCTAAACCTCTAAACTGCAACAGAGATGGAGCACGGGAGAGGGGGAAAGGGACACTGACGTCCTCCTCACCTGCCTGGGTGTCCCAGGACATCTTCCTCTTCCCCACAGCCTCCTCCTCCATCTGGCCAGGGGTTTGGAATGGGAAATCCTTGTTTGGGGAAAAAAGCTGGTTGTGAGTGTGTTGGTTGGCGGCTATCGCCTGCCCAAGTCCATCTCTAGAAGTCACTCAGCATTTGGTGTCCATAAAAGCCTCCTGGACACAAAAATTCAGCCCAGAAAACCACCAAACTTTGTGACACAGCCCCATAAATCCCAAAATATCAAGTTTCAGCCCAGAAGATCCTGATCTACACCCAAAATTCCAAGATTAAGCAAAAAAAATCCTTCCAAGAGTTTCCCCTCTGTTAACTCCACTTCGGACTTGTCTGCATCCAACCTCTTGGGGCATCTGGGGATCCCGCGTGTATTGGGCTTCCCCCATATCTGGGTTTCCTGCTTTCTCCGGGCTGTTGGTGGTCCTGGGAATCCCAGGGGCTCCCCCATTTTGTGCTCCCCACTTTGGTGTCCAACGGGTCCCTGGTTTCCCCACCCTCCTTTCTCCCCCCTCTCTCCAGGCTGCCGGGGGTCCCCCAGCTCTGGTGTTGCCCCTCTCCGCCCTCCACCCTCTGAGGGTCCTGGGCTTCTCCCACCCCTGGCTCTACTGGGGATTCCCAAAACCGGTGTCCCCCCTAATGCCAGTACCAGGCGACTACCACGTGGCTCTGGTGCCTGACCCACTGGGACCTCCCCAAAAACCCCTCCCAGGGCTGCCCCCATATCCCCTCAAGGGGCATTTACAGCTCAGCTTTGAAATCCTGCAAGATCTAAACACCCCCCTCAAAAAAAATCCTCCCAGGAACCCCCCAAGATGTTTGGGGTGAGCTTCCCCTCCCCTGGCACCTGTGGAATGTGGTGGGGTCGATGCACCTGGGGTCAAGGGGGCTGCAGATACTGGAAGTGGTGGAACCTCGTGGCGTCTCCTCTCCCTGCTCTTCCTCCTTCTTCTGAATAATGCCACCTCCTTCTCCTCCTGCTTTCAACCTTTCATGTGCTCCTTCTTCATCCCCCCTCCTTCATCCTTTCTCCTCCTTCCTCCAGGACCAGTGACACCCTTGGTCCTCTGTTCCCTCCAAACCCCTTGCACTCCACAGGAGGAGTGGGGATGGAGCCGGGACACGTCAGGAGGGGCAGCTTGGGGCTCTCTGCTGTGCCCATCCACTGGGGGAAACCCAGGAAGAGGAAAAGAGGGAAAACTGGTGGGTGGAGATAAAAATTTGGAGATTGTGGTCACCCTGGGTGGGGACATCCACCCCTCTGGTCTCATCTCAGGAGCCTGGAGATTTTTGAGTGAGGAATGCAGAGACTGATGAGGGATCCCAAGGGATTTTAGGGGCAGCATGAGGGCTGGTGTGAGCCCCTTGCTGGGGGGTCAGGCTGGAGACCCCGTAGTGTTCCCAGAACCCCAAGCTGGAGTTGTCATCACCTTGTGCTTCAGGTGGTGGTTCTGGGGGGAGCTCGGCTCCTTGGGGCTCTTCCTGCAGCTGGAACACTTGTAGGGACCCTCCTTCAGGTGGGCCCTACAGGTGTTCCAGAGGCTTGGGGCTCACGGTCAAGCCCTTCCCATAGTCTGGGCATCCTCAGGGTCTCCCTAGTGGGGATCCCCTGGTGCCTGATGAGGTTGGAGCTCCTACCAAAGCTTTTCCTGCACTCCTGGACCATGTAGGGTCTCTCTCCTATGAGATGGGACCTCTGGGCAAAGCTTGGACAGACACAGGAGTTCTCCCCCACTCAGATCCTGTGCTGGGAGATCAGCTCCATGCTCCAGCCAAAGCTCTTCCCACAGGGGATCGGTCTCTTGCCATGATGGCAACTTTGGTGTTCTCCACACCCCTCCCACTTTGTCTGGAGGTCCCACCCCCCCCCATTTTCCCCCTTCTCCACCCTTTTCCCATCATCCCCCAATGCTCATCAACCAACCGACCCCACTAAGATGAAGGATCCCATTCCCTTTTTCCTCCCCTCATCCCCCTCCTTTCTCATCTTCCCCCAAAGCCTCAGTGCCCCAAGCGCTTGGTCTAGGGCTCACAGTCCCCTCTCCCACTCAATCTGGGGAGTCTAACCCCCCTTTCACTGCTCTTCCCCTCTTTCCAAAGGGTCCCTCCTTTTCCACTCCTCCCCTCTCCCGAGGCCTCCTCACCCGTGGCCAGGGGGGTTCCCAACTCCACCAGTGCCACCAATCCGGCCCCAGCTGCCCGCACACGCCCCATCTCCAGAGCCGGGCGGTGCCCACAGCCCCAAAGCAGCCGCGCTGTGCCCTGGGGGGTCCCCAAAGCGGCCCCGCCCCGCTGGTACTGGGAGCACCAGGGCAGAGCAGAGCGGAGCGCGGGCGGGCGCCATCAGCCGTACCTGGGCAGGGTCGGGCCCCGCGGGGCTCCCTCCGCACTCGGCCCCGCGGGGACAGTGCGGGGGGCCCGGCCTGGGGGCTCCCCACCTCTCCCTCCCCAGATTCCGCTCCCGGGGGACGCTGGGGGCGAGAGGGGGCGTAAGGGGGGTTCAGAGGTGCCGGAGCCACGGGTCCCCCGCTGCCAGCACCACCTCCCTCAGGACTGGGGGTGCCCCAAAACTCCCTCAGAGGTGAGGATACCCCGCAAGCCCCTAAGGAGATATCTGGGGCTTGGTTCTGGAGTACTCCAAGGTCCAAAAATCACCCCCACCCACAAAAAAAAAGAACCTCAGGGACTGTCCAGGAAATCTGGGGCGAGCTCCCTCTCCCCAGTCACCTGTGGGCTGGGGGGCGATGGTCCCAGGGCCGCGGGGACTGCAGATACAGAGAGCGATGAAAGCATGTGGTAGCTCCTCTTCCTGATTCTCTTTCTGCTCCTCCTCTTCCTCTATCCCTCCTCTTCCTCCCGTTTCTCCTCCTTCTTTGTCCCTCCCCACCTTTCCCTTTCCTCTCCTCCCCTTTCCCATCGCTTCCCTGACCCATAGAGCCCAGGTGAGTCCTGTCCCTGCATGGTCACAGAGGTTAGATGGACACTGATGGTTTCTCTGCCAGGTTCTCTCAGCCCAGCCCTGCTGGGTTCAGCTGCAGCCCAGGGAACATCAAACCAGAGCCACCAGCGAGGCCTGGGAGCTGCTGTGTGAGATCAGCTCCTGTAGGGATCCGCAGTGTCTGGGTGTCTCTGGAGCTCTGAATCTGATCCTGGCCTGGCAGAGCACACAAACAGCCCCGTTCTTCACTGACTCTGCTTTGGCTTGGCCTGAAATCCTCCCGAGGTCCCTCCCAGAGGAGTCCCTGTGCATCTCCCTCCCCCATGGCTCTGCCCTTCCTGCTCCAGCACCTGTGGGGCAGCTGGGCTGGGGCAGTGCAGGGACAGGGCTGATTCTGAAAGGGGCCACGACGCCACTTACCAGGAGGTGACAGCAAGGACAGTTTGCAAAAGGGAAATGTAGATATGGGGACTTTGTTGTTTTTCGGAAGGGAAAGCTTGGCTGGAGCACATGAAGAGGATGAAAGACAAAGGGAGTTGCTGAAACAGGGGATGTCCAACCTGGAGATGAGGGAGGATTTTTCCGTGGATTCATGGGGTGTCTGCATGGAGCTCCTGCTAGTGTGTGTTGCATCCTGGCTCTTTGTCACTCTGGGGGCTCCTGGGATGGCAGTGTGGAGCCCCTGTGAATGTCTGTGACTTTCCGTCTCTTGGGGAGCCTGGGGACACGTGGGATGTGTGCATGGATCCCCTGTGAGTGTGTGTGACATGCCGGCTGTTTGGCAGCTTTGGAAATCCTGGCATTTCTGTGTGGAGCCCCTGTGAGTGTCAGTGACATGGCCGAGGTTTAGCAGCTTGGGGACCCCTGGGATGTGTGCATGGAGCCCCTGTGAGTGTGTGTGGCATCTCTGGTTTTTGGCACTCTGGGGATTCATGGGATGTCCCCATGGAACCCGTGTGAGTGTCTGTGACATGCTGGCTCTTTGTCAGCCTTGGGTCTCCTGGGAAGTCGCCATGGGACTGTTGTGAGTGTCTGTGATATCCCAGTTGCTTGGAAGCCCGGGGTCTCCTGGGATGTCGCCATTGATCAGCTGTGAATGTTTGTGACATCCCGGCTCTTTGGGTGATTGGGGACAGTAGGGAAGTCCCGATGGAGCCCCTGTGAGTGTCTGTGACATCGTGGCTGTTTGAGAGCCTGTGGACTTGAGGGATGTCAGTCTGGAGCCCCTGTGAGCGTCTGTGACATCGTGGCTGTTTGAGAGCCTGTGGACTTGTGGGATGTCAGTCTGGGGCCCCTGTGAGTGTCTGTGACATGCCGGTTCTTTGGCAGCCTGTGGATTCGAGGCATGTCTCCATGGAGCTGCTGGCATTGTCTGTGACATCCTGGCTCTTTGGCACTCTGGGCGCTCCTGGGATGTCACTCTGTAGCCCATGTGATTGTCTGTGACATCCCAGCTGTTGAGGAGTCTGGGCATAGCTGGCATGTCTGCATGGATCCCCTGTGAGTGTCGGTGACATGCCGGCTCTTTGGCAGCCTGGGAACTGCTGGCATGACCTGATGGAGCAGCTGTGAGTGTCTGTGACATCCCTGCTCTTTGGAAGATAGGGTAAGGCAGGGATGTGCGCATGGGGCCCCTTTGGGTAACTGTGACATGCTGTCTCTTTGGCAGCCTGGGGACTCCTGCGATGTCCCCATGGAGGCCCTGTGAGTGTCTTTGACATCCCTGCTCTTTGGCCTTGTGGGGATTGCAGGCATAAGGCCGTTGAAGCCTTGTGAGTGTCTGTGCTGTGCTAGCTCTTTGGCTGCCTGGAAAGTCCAGGGATGTCACCATGGAATCCCTGGGAATTTCTGTGACATCTTAGCTCCTTGGAAATCTGGGGACTGCTGGGGTATCAGCATGGAAGCCGCGTGAAAGTCTGTGACATGTGGGCTCTTAGGCAGGCAGGGATCACATGGGATGTGGCTATGGAGCCCATGTGAGTTTCTGTGGCATGGCAGGTTTTTGGAAGCTTGGGGACTCCTGGGATTTCCCCATGGAGCCGCTGTGAGTGTCTGTGACATCGTGGCTCTTTGGGAGCCTGGACACTCCTGGGATGTCACTCTTGAGCACCTGTGAGTGTGTGTGACATGCCGGCTCTTTGGCAGTCTGTGGATTCATGGGGTGTCTGCATGGAGCTCCTGCTAGTGTGTGTTGCATCCTGGCTCTTTGTCACTCTGGGGGCTCCTGGGATGGCAGTGTGGAGCCCCTGTGAATGTCTGTGACTTTCCGTCTCTTGGGGAGCCTGGGGATACGTGGGATGTGTGCATGGATCCCCTGTGAGTGTGTGTGACATGCCGGCTGTTTGGCAGCTTTGGAAATCCTGGCATTTCTGTGTGGAGCCCCTGTGAGTGTCCGTGACATGACCAAGGTCTTTGGAAGCTTGGGGACCCCTGGGATGTGTGCATGGAGCCCTGTGAGTGTGTGTGGCATCTCTGGTGTTTGGCACTCTGGGGATTCCCGGGATGTCCCCATGGAACCCGTGTGAGTGTCTGTGACATGCTGGCTCTTTGTCAGCCTTGGGTCTCCTGGGAAGTCGCCATGGAACTGTTGTGAGTGTCTGTGATATCCCAGTTGCTTGGAAGCCCAGGGTCTCCTGGGATGTCGCCATTGATCAGCTGTGAATGTTTGTGACATCCCGGCTCTTTGGGTGATTGGGAACAGTAGGGAAGTCCCGATGGAGCCCCTGTGAGTGTCTGTGACATCGTGGCTGTTTGAGAGCCTGTGGACTCATGGGATGTCAGTCTGGAGCCCCTGTGAGCGTCTGTGACATCGTGGCTGTTTGAGAGCCTGTGGACTCATGGGATGTCAGTCTGGAGCCCCTGTGAGTGTCTGTGACATGCCGGTGCTTTGGCAGCCTGTGGATTCGAGGGATGTCTCCATGGAGCTGCTGGCATTGTCTGTGACATCCTGGCTCTTTGGCACTCTGGGGGCTCCTGGGATGTCACTCTGTAGCCCCTGTGAATGTCTGTGACATCCCCGCTGTTGAGGAGTCTGGGCATAGCTGGCATGTCTGCATGGATCCCCTGTGAGTGTCGGTGACATGCCGGCTCTTTGGCAGCCTGGGAACTGCTGGCATGACCTGATGGAGCAGCTGTGAGTGTCTGTGACATCCCTGCTCTTTGGAAGACAGGGTAAGGCAGGGATGTGCGCATGGGGCCCCTTTGGGTAACTGTGACATGCTGTCTCTTTGGCAGCCTGGGGACTCCTGCGATGTCCCCATGGAGGCCCTGTGAGTGTCTTTGACATCCCTGCTCTTTGGCCTTTTGGGGATTGCGGGCATAAGGCCGTTGAAGCCTTGCGAGTGTCTGTGAGGTGCTGGCTCTTTGGCTGCCTGCAAAGTCCGGGGATGTCACCATGGAATCCCTTGGAATTTCTGTGACATCTTAGCTCCTTGGAAATCTGGGGACTGCTGGGGTATCAGCATGGAGCCGCGTGAAAGTCTGTGACATCTGGTCTCTTAGGCAGGCAGGGATCACATGGGATGTGGCTATGGAGGCCATGTGAGTTTCTGTGGCATGGCAGGTTTTTGGAAGCTTGGGGACTCCTGGGATTTCACCATGGAGCCGCTGTGAGTGTCTGTGACATCGTGGCTCTTTGGGAGCCTGGACACTCCTGGGATGTCACTCTTGAGCACCTGTGAGTGTGTGTGACATGCCGGCTCTTTGGCAGTCTGTGGATTCATGGGGTGTCTGCATGGAGCTCCTGGTAGTGTGTGTTGCATCCTGGCTCTTTGTCACTCTGGGGGCTCCTGGGATGGCAGTCTGGAGCCCCTGTGAATGTTCTGTGACTTTCCGTCTCTTGGGGAGCCTGGGGATACGTGGGATGAGTGCATGGATCCCCTGTGAGTGTGTGTGACATGCCGGCTCTTTGGCAGCTTTGGAAATCCTGGCATTTCTGTGTGGAGCCCCTGTGAGTGTCCGTGACATGACCAAGGTCTTTGGAAGCTTGGGGACCCCTGGGATGTGTGCATGGAGCCCCTGTGAGTGTGTGTGGCATCTCTGGTGTTTGGCACTCTGGGGATTCCCGGGATGTCCCCATGGAACCCGTGTGAGTGTCTGTGACATGCTGGCTCTTTGTCAGCCTTGGGTCTCCTGGGAAGTCGCCATGGAACTGTTGTGAGTGTCTGTGATATCCCAGTTGCTTGGAAGCCCAGGGTCTCCTGGGATGTCGCCATTGATCAGCTGTGAATGTTTGTGACATCCCGGCTCTTTGGGTGATTGGGAACAGTAGGGAAGTCCCGATGGAGACCCTGTGAGTGTCTGTGACATCGTGGCTGTTTGAGAGCCTGTGGACTTGTGGGATGTCAGTCTGGAGCCCCTGTGAGTGTCTGTGACATGCCGGTTCTTTGGCAGCCTGTGGATTCGAGGCATGTCTCCATGGAGCTGCTGGCATTGTCTGTGACATCCTGGCTCTTTGGCACTCTGGGGGCTCCTGGGATGTCACTCTGTAGCCCCTGTGAATGTCTGTGACATCCCAGCTGTTGAGGAGTCTGGGCATAGCTGGCATGTCTGCATGGATCCCCTGTGAGTGTCGGTGACATGCCGGCTCTTTGGCAGCCTGGGCACTGCTGGCATGACCTGATGGAGCAGCTGTGAGTGTCTGTGACATCCCTGCTCTTTGGAAGACAGGGTAAGGCAGGGATGTGCGCATGGGGCCCCTTTGGGTAACTGTGACATGCTGTCTCTTTGGCAGCCTGGGGACTCCTGCGATGTCCCCATGGAGGCCCTGTGAGTGTCTTTGGCATCCCTGCTCTTTGGCCTTGTGGGGATTGCGGGCATAAGGCCGTTGAAGCCTTGCGAGTGTCTGTGAGGTGCTGGCTCTTTGGCTGCCTGCAAAGTCCGGGGATGTCACCATGGAATCCCTTGGAATTTCTGTGACATCTTAGCTCCTTGGAAATCTGGGGACTGCTGGGGTATCAGCATGGAAGCCGCGTGAAAGTCTGTGACATCTGGTCTCGTAGGCAGGCAGGGATCACATGGGATGTGGCTATGGAGCCCATGTGAGTTTCTGTGGCATGGCAGGTTTTTGGAAGCTTGGGGACTCCTGGGATTTCACCATGGAGCCGCTGTGAGTGTCTGTGACATCGTGGCTCTTTGGGAGCCTGGACACTCGTGGGCTGTCACTCTTGAGCACCTGTGAGTGTGTGTGACATGCCAGCTCTTTGGCAGTCTGTGGATTCATGGCGTGTCTGCATGGTGGTCCTGCTAGTGTGTGTTGCATCCTGGCTCTTTGTCACTCTGGGGGCTCCTGGGATGGCAGTCTGGAGCCCCTGTGAATGTTTGTGACTTTCCGTCTCTTGGGGAGCCTGGGGATACGTGGGATGAGTGCATGGATCCCCTGTGAGTGTGTGTGACATGCCGGCTCTTTGGCAGCTTTGGAAATCCTGGCATTTCTGTGTGGAGCCCCTGTGAGTGTCCGTGACATGACCAAGGTCTTTGGAAGCTTGGGGACCCCTGGGATGTGTGCATGGCGCCCCTGTGAGTGCGTGTGGCATCTCTGGTGTTTGGCACTCTGGGGATTCCCGGGATATCCCGATGGAACCCGTGTGAGTTTCTGTGACATGCTGGCTCTTTGTCAGCCTTGGGTCTCCTGGGAAGTCGCCATGGAACTGTTGTGAGTGTCTGTGATATCCCAGTTGCTTGGAAGCCCGGGGTCTCCTGGGATGTCGCCATTGATCAGCTGTGAATGTTTGTGACATCCCGGCTCTTTGGGTGATTGGGGACAGTAGGGAAGTCCCGATGGAGCCCCTGTGAGCGTCTGTGACATCGTGGCTGTTTGAGAGCCTGTGGACTCATGGGATGTCAGTCTGGAGCCCCTGTGAGCGTCTGTGACATCGTGGCTGTTTGAGAGAGAGCCTGTGGACTCATGGGATGTCAGTCTGGAGCCCCTGTGAGCGTCTGTGACATCGTGGCTGTTTGAGAGCCTGTGGACTTAAGGGATTTCAGTCTGGGGCCCCTGTGAGTGTCTGTGACTTTCAGTCTCTTGGGGAGCCTGGGGATACGTGGGATGAGTGTATGGATCCCCTGTGAGTGTGTGTGACATGCCGGCTCTTTGGCAGCTTGGGGACCCCTGGGATGTGTGCATGGAGCCCCTGTGAGTGCGTGTGGCATCTCTGGTGTTTGGCACTCTGGGGATTCCCGGGATGTCCCCATAGAACCCATGTGAGTGTCTGTGACATGCTGGCTCTTTGTCAGCCTTGGGTCTCCTGGGAAGTCGCCATGGAACTGTTGTGAGTGTCTGTGATATCCCAGTTGCTTGGAAGCCCGGGGTCTCCTGGGATGTCGCCATTGATCAGCTGTGATTGTTTGTGACATCCCGGCTCTTTGGGTGCCTGGGGACAGCAGGGAAGTCCCGATGGAGCCCCTGTGAGTGTCCGTGACATCGTGGCTGTTGAGAAGCCTGTGGACTCATGGGATGTCAGTCTGGAGCCCCTGTTGAGTGTCTGTGACTGCCGGTGCTTTGGCAATGCCTGTGGATTGAGGATGTCTCCATGGAGCTGCTGCATTGTCTGTGACATCCCTGGCTCTTGGCAATCTGGGGGCTCCTGGGATGTCCACGTCCCTGTTAGGCCCCTGTGAATGTCTGTGAATCCCAGCTGTTGAGGACGTCTGGACCATAGCTGGCATGTCTGCATGATGCCTTGTGAGTGGTCGGTGACAACATGCCGCTCTTTTGGCAGCCTGGGCACGCTGCCATGACCCATGGAGCAAGGCTGTGAGTGTCTGTGACATCCCTGCTTTTTAGAAGACAGGGTAAGGCAGGGATGTCCGCATGGGACCGCTTCGGTAACTGTGACATGCTGTCTCTTTGGCAGCCTGGGGACTCCTGCGATGTCCCCATGGAGGCCCTGTGAGTGTCTTTCACATCCCTGCTCTTTGGCCTGGTGGGGATTGCAGGCATAAGGCCGTTGAAGCCTTGCGAGTGTCTGTGAGGTGCTGGCTCTTTGGCTGCCTGGAAAGTCCGGGGATGTCACCATGGAATCCCTTGGAATTTCTGTGACATCTTAGCTGCTTGGAAATCTGGGGACTGCTGGGGTATCAGCATGGAAGCCGCGTGAAAGTCTGTGACATCTGAGCTCTTAGGCAGGCAGGGATCACATGGGATGTGGCTATGGAGCCCATGTGAGTTTCTGTGGCATGGCAGGTTTTTGGAAGCTTGGGGACTCCTGGGGAATTTCACTCATAGGAAGCCGCTGTGAGTGTCTGTGACATCGTGGCTCTTTGGGAGCCTGGACACTCCTGGGATGTCACTCTGAGCACCTGTGAGTGTGTGTGACATGCCGCTCTTTGGCAAGTCTGGTGATTCATGGGTGTCTGCATGGGAGCTTCCTGCTAGTGTGTGTTGCATCCTGGCTCTTTGGTGCTCTGGGGGCTCCTGGGATGGCAGTCTGGAGCCCCTGTGAATGTCTGTGACTTCCCGTCTCTTGGTGAGCCTGGGGATACGTGGGATGTGTGCATGGATCCCCTGTGAGTGTGTGTGACATGCCAGCTCTTTGGCAGCTTTGGAAATCCTGGCATTTCTGTGTGGAGCCCCTGTGAGTGTCCGTGACATGACCAAGGTCTTTGGAAGCTTGGGGACCCCTGGGATGTGTGCATGGAGCACCTGTGAGTGTGTGTGGCATCTCTGGTGTTTGGCACTCTGGGGATTCCCGGGATGTCCCCATGGAACGCGTGTGAGTGTCTGTGACATGCTGGCTCTTTGTCAGCCTTGGTCTCCTGGGAAGTCGCCATGGAACTGTTGTGAGTGTCTGTGATATCCCAGTTGCTTGGAAGCCTGGGGTCTCCTGGGATGTCGCCATGGATCAGCTGTGAATGTTTGTGACATCCCGGCTCTTTGGGTGATTGGGGACAGCAGGGAAGTCCCGATGGAGCCCCTGTGAGTGTCTGTGACATCGTGGCTGTTTGAGAGCCTGTGGACTTGAGGGATTTCAGTCTGGGGCCCCTGTGAGTGTCTGTGACGTGCCGGTGCTTTGGCAGCCTGTGGATTCGAGGCATGTCTCCATGGAGCTGCTGGCATTGTCTGTGACATCCTGGCTCTTTGTCACTCCGGGGGCTCCTGGGATGGCAGTGTGGAGCCCCTGTGAATGTCTGTGACTTTACGTCTCTTGGGGAGCCTAGGGATACGTGGGATGAGTGCATGGATCTACTGTGAGTTTGCGTGACAGGCCAGCTCTTTGGCAGCTTGGGGACCCCTGGGATGTGTGCATGGAGCCCCTGTGAGTGTGTGTGGCATCTCTGGTGTTTGGCACTCTGGGGATTCCCGGGATGTCCCCATGGACCCCGTGTGAGTTTCTGTGACATGCTGGCTCTTTGTCAGCCTTGGGTCTCCTGGGAAGTCGCCATGGAACTGTTGTGAGTGTCTGTGATATCCCAGTTGCTTGGAAGCCCGGGGTCTCCTGGGATGTCGCCATTGATCAGCTGTGAATGTTTGTGACATCCCGGCTCTTTGGGTGACTGGGGACAGCTGGGAAGTCCCGATGGAGCCCTGTGAGTGGGTCTGTCGACATCGTGGCTGTTTGAGAGCCTGTGGACTCATGGGATGTCAGTCTGGAGCCCCTGTGAGCGTCTGTGACATCGTGGCTGTTTGAGAGCCTGTGGACTCGTGGGATGTCAGTCTGGAGCCCCTGTGAGTGTCTGTGACATGCCGGTTCTTTGGCAGCCTGTGGATTCGAGGGATGTCTCCGTGGAGCTGCTGGCATTGTCTCTGACATCCTGGCTCTTTGGCACTCTGGGGCTCCTGGGATGTCACCCTGTAGACCTATGAATGTCTGTGATGTCCCAGCTGTTGAGGAGTCTGGGCATAGCTGGCATGTCTGCATGGATCCCCTGTGAGTGTCGGTGACATGCCGGCTCTTTGGCAGCCTGGGCACTGCTGGCATGACCTGATGGAGCAGCTGTGAGTGTCTGTGACATCCATGCTCTTTGGAAGACAGGGTAAGGCAGGGATGTGCGCATGGGGCCCCTTTGGGTAACTGTGACATGCTGTCTCTTTGGCAGCCTGGGGACTCCTGCGATGTCCCCATGGAGGCCCTGTGACTGTCTTTCACATCCCTGCTCTTTGGCCTTGTGGGGATTGCGGGCATAAGGCCGTTGAAGCCTTGCGAGTGTCTGTGAGGTCCTGGCTCTTTGGCTGCCTGGAAAGTCCAGGGATGTCACCGTGGAATCCCTTGGAATTTCTGTGACATCTTAGCTCCTTGGAAATCTGGGGACTGCTGGGATATCAGCATGGAAGCCGCGTGAAAGTCTGTGACATCTGGGCTCTTTGGCAGGCAGGGATCACATGGGCTGTGGCTATGGAGCCCATGTGAGTTTCTGTGGCATGGCAGGTTTTTGGAAGCTTGGGGACTCCTGGGATTTCACCATGGAGCTGCTGTGAGTGTCTGTGACATCGTGGCTGTTTGGGAGCCTGGACACTCCTGGGATGTCACTCTTGAGCACCTGTGAGTGTGTGTGACATGCCAGCTCTTTGGCAGTCTGTGGATTCATGGGGTGTCTGCATGGTGGTCCTGCTAGTGTGTGTTGCATCCTGGCTCTTTGTCTCTCTGGGGGCTCCTGGGATGGCAGTGTGGAGCCCCTGTGAATGTCTGTGACTTTCCGTCTCTTGGGGAGCCTGGGGATACGTGGGATGTGTGCATGGATCCCCTGTGAGTGTGTGTGACATGCCGGCTGTTTGGCAGCTTTGGAAATCCAGGCATTTCTGTGTGGAGCCCCTGTGAGTGTCCGTGACATGACCAAGGTCTTTGGAAGCTTGGGGACCCCTGGGATGTGTGCATGGAGCCCCTGTGAGTGTGTGTGGCATCTCTGGTGTTTGGCACTCTGGGGATTCCCGGGATATCTCCATGTAACCTGTGTGAGTTTCTGTGACATGCTGGCTCTTTGTCAGCCTTGGGTCTCCTGGGAAGTCGCCATGGAACTGTTGTGAGTGTCTGTGATATCCCAGTTGCTTGGAAGCCCAGGGTCTCCTGCGATGTCGCCATTGATCAGCTGTGAATGTTTGTGACATCCCGGCTCTTTGGGTGATTGGGAACAGTAGGGAAGTCCCGATGGAGCCCCTGTGAGTGTCTGTGACATCGTGGCTGTTTGAGAGCCTGTGGACTCATGGGATGTCAGTCTGGAGCCCCTGTGAGCGTCTGTTACATGCCGGTCCTTTGGCAGCCTGTGGATTCGAGGCATGTCCTCATGGAGCTGCTGGCATTGTCTGTGACATCCTGGCTCTTTGGCACTCTGGGGGCTCCTGGGATGTCACTCTGTAGCCCCTGTGAATGTCTGTGACATCCCAGCTGTTGAGGAGTCTGGGCATAGCTGGCATGTCTGCATGGATCCCCTGTGAGTGTCGGTGACATGCCGGCTCTTTGGCAGCCTGGGCACTGCTGGCATGACCCGATGGAGCAGCTGTGAGTGTCTGTGACATCCCTGCTCTTTGGAAGACAGGGTAAGGCAGGGATGTGCGCATGGGGCCTCTTTGGGTAACTGTGACATACTGTCTCTTTGGCAGCCTGGGGACTCCTGCGATGTCCCCATGGAGGCCCTGTGAGTGTCTTTGACATCCCTGCTCTTTGGCCTTGTGGGGATTGCGGGCATAAGGCCGTTGAAGCCTTGCGAGTGTCTGTGAGGTGCTGGGTCTTTGGCTGCCTGCAAAGTCCGGGGATGTCACCATGGACTCCCTTGGAATTTCTGTGACATCTTAGCTCCTTGGAAATCTGGGGACTGCTGGGGTATCAGCATGGAAGCCGCGTGAAAGTCTGTGACATCTGGTCTCTTAGGCAGGCAGGGATCACATGGGATGTGGCTATGGAGCCCATGTGAGTTTCTGTGGCATGGCAGGTTTTTGGAAGCTTGGGGACTCCTGGGATTTCACCATGGAGCCGCTGTGAGTGTCTGTGACATCGTGGCTCTTTGGGAGCCTGGACACTCCTGGGATGTCACTCTTGAGCACCTGTGAGTGTGTGTGACATGTCGGCTCTTTGGCAGTCTGTGGATTCATGGGGTTTCTGCATGGAGCTCCTGCTAGTGTGTGTTGCATCCTGGCTCTTTGTCACTCTGGGGGCTCCTGGGATGGCAGTCTGGAGCCCCTGTGAATGTCTGTGACTTTCCGTCTCTTGGGGAGCCTGGGGACACGTGGGATGTGTGCATGGATCCCCTGTGAGTGTGTGTGACATGCCGGCTCTTTGGCAGCTTTGGAAATCCTGGCATTTCTGTGTGGAGCCCCTGTGAGTGTCCGTGATATGACCAAGGTCTTTGGAAGCTTGGGGACCCCTGGGATGTGTGCATGGAGCCCCTGTGAGTGTGTGGCATCTCTGGTGTTTGGCACTCTGGGGATTCCCGGGATGTCCCCATGGAACCCGTGTGAGTGTCTGTGACATGCTGGCTCTTTGTCAGCCTTGGGTCTCCTGGGAAGTCGCCATGGAACTGTTGTGAGTGTCTGTGATATCCCAGTTGCTTGGAAGCCCAGGGTCTACTGGGATGTTGCCATTGATCAGCTGTGAATGTTTGTGACATCCCGGCTCTTTGGGTGATTGGGAACAGTAGGGAAGTCCCGATGGAGCCCCTGTGAGTGTCTGTGACATCGTGGCTGTTTGAGAGCCTGTGGACTCATGGGATGTCAGTCTGGAGCCCCTGTGAGTGTCTGTGACATGCCGGTTCTTTGGCAGCCTGTGGATTCGAGGGATGTCTCCGTGGAGCTGCTGGCATTGTCTCTGACATGCTGGCTCTTTGGCTCTCTGGGGGCTCCTGGGATGTCACCCTGTAGCACCTATGAATGTCTGTGACATCCCCGCTGTTGAGGAGTCTGGGCATAGCTGGCATGTCTGCCTGGATCCCCTGTGAGTGTCGGTGACATGCCGGCTCTTTGGCAGCCTGGGAACTGCTGGCATGACCTGATGGAGCAGCTGTGAGTGTCTGTGACATCCCTGCTCTTTGGAAGACAGGGTAAGGCAGGGATGTGCGCATGGGGCCCCTTTGGGTAACTGTGACATGCTGTCTCTTTGGCAGCCTGGGACTCCTGCGATGTCCCCATGGAGGCCCTGTGAGTGTCTTTGGCATCCCTGCTCTTTGGCCTTGTGGGGATTGCGGGCATAAGGCCGTTGAAGCCTTGCGAGTGTCTGTGAGGTGCTGGCTCTTTGGCTGCCTGCAAAGTCCGGGGATGTCACCATGGAATCCCTTGGAATTTCTGTGACATCTTAGCTCCTTGGAAATCTGGGGACTGCTGGGGTATCAGCATGGACGCCGCGAGAAAGTCTGTGACATGTGGGCTCTTAGGCAGGCAGGGATCACATGGGATGTGGCTATGGAGCCCATGTGAGTTTCTGTGGCATGGCAGGTTTTTGGAAGCTTGGGGACTCCTGGGATTTCACCATGGAGCGCTGTGAGTGTCTGTGACATCAGTGGCTCTTTGGGAGCCTGGACACTCCCTGGGATGTCACTCTTGAGCACCTGTGAGTGTGTGACATGCCGGCTCTTTGGCAGTCTGTGGATTCATGGGGTGTCTGCATGGAGCTCCTGCTAGTGTGTGTTGCATCCTGGCTCTTTGTCACTCTGAGGGCTCCTGGGATGGCAGTCTGGAGCCCCTGTGAATGTCTGTGACTTTCCGTCTCTTGGGGAGCCTGGGGACACGTGGGATGTGTGCATGGATCCCCTGTGAGTGTGTGTGACATGCCAGCTCTTTGGCAGCTTTGGAAATCCTGGCATTTCTGTGTGGAGCCCCTGTGAGTGTCCGTGACATGACCAAGGTCTTTGGAAGCTTGGGGACCCCTGGGATGTGTGCATGGAGCCCCTGTGAGTGTGTGTGGCATCTCTGGGGTTTGGCACTCTGGGGATTCCCAGGATGTCCCCATGGAACCCGTGTGAGTTTCTGTGACATGCTGGCTCTTTGTCAGCCTTGGGTCTCCTGGGAAGTCGCCATGGAACTGTTGTGAGTGTCTGTGATATCCCAGTTGCTTGGAAGCCCAGGGTCTCCTGGGATGTCGCCATTGATCAGCTGTGAATGGTTGTGACATCCCGGCTCTTTGGGTGATTGGGAACAGTAGGGAAGTCCCGATGGAGCCCCTGTGAGTGTCTGTGACATCGTGGCTGTTTGAGAGCCTGTGGACTCGTGGGATGTCAGTCTGGAGCCCCTGTGAGTGTCTGTGACATGCCGGTTCTTTGGCAGCCTGTGGATTCGAGGGATGTCTCCGTGGAGCTGCTGGCATTGTCTCTGACATGCTGGCTCTTTGGCTCTCTGGGGGCTCCTGGGATGTCACTCTGTAGCACCTATGAATGTCTGTGACATCCCCGCTGTTGAGGAGTCTGGGCATAGCTGGCATGTCTGCCTGGATCCCCTGTGAGTGTCGGTGACATGCCGGCTCTTTGGCAGCCTGGGCACTGCTGGCATGACCTGATGGAGCAGCTGTGAGTGTCTGTGACGTCCCTGCTCTTTGGAAGACAGGGTAAGGCAGGGATGTCCGCATGGGGCCCCTTTGGGTAACTGTGACATGCTGTCTCTTTGGCAGCCTGGGGACTCCTGCGATGTCCCCATGGAGGCCCTGTGAGTGTCTTTGGCATCCCTGCTCTTTGGCCTTTTGGGGATTGCGGGCATAAGGCCGTTGAAGCCTTGCGAGTGTCTGTGAGGTGCTGGGTCTTTGGCTGCCTGCAAAGTCCGGGGATGTCACCATGGAATCCCTGGGAATTTCTGTGACATCTTAGCTCCTTGGAAATCTGGGGACTGCTGGGGTATCAGCATGGAAGCCGCGTGAAAGTCTGTGACATCTGGGCTCTTAGGCAGGCAGGGATCACATGGGATGTGGCTATGGAGCCCATGTGAGTTTCTGTGGCATGGCAGGGTTTTGGAAGCTTGGGGACTCCTGGGATTTCACCATGGAGCCGCTGTGAGTGTCTGTGACATCGTGGCTCTTTGGGAGCCTGGACACTCCTGGGATGTCACTCTTGAGCACCTGTGAGTGTGTGTGACATGCCGGCTCTTTGGCAGTCTGTGGATTCATGGGTGTCTGCATGGAGCTCCTGCTAGTGTGTGTTGCATCCTGGCTCTTTGTCACTCTGGGGACTCCTGGGATGGCAGTGTGGAGCCCCTGTGAATGTCTGTGACTTCCCATCTCTTGGGGAGCCTGGGGACACGTGGGATGTGTGCATGGATCCCCTGTGAGTGTGTGTGACATGCCGGCTGTTTGGCAGCCAGGGACCCCTGGGATGTGTGCATGGAGCCCTGTGAGGTCAGTAATGTGGCATTTGGCAGCTTTGGAAATCCTGGCATTTCTGTGTGGAGCCCCTGTGAGTGTCAGTGACATGACCAAGGTCTTTGGAAGCTTGGGGACCCCTGGGATGTGTGCATGGAGCCCCTGTGAGTGCGTGTGGCATCTCTGGTGTTTGGCACTCTGGGGATTCCCGGGATGTCCCCATGGAACCTGTGTGAGTTTCTGTGACATGCTGGCTCTTTGTCAGCCTTGGGTCTCCTGGGAAGTCGCCATGGAACTGTTGTGAGTGTCTGTGATATCCCAGTTGCTTGGAAGCCCAGGGTCTCCTGGGATGTCGCCATTGATCAGCTGTGAATGTTTGTGACATCCCGGCTCTTTGGGTGATAGGGAACAGTAGGGAAGTCCCGATGGAGCCCCTGTGAGTGTCTGTGACATCGTGGCTGTTTGAGAGCCTGTGGACTCATGGGATGTCAGTCTGGAGCCCCTGTGAGTGTCTGTGACATGCCGGTTCTTTGGCAGCCTGTGGATTCGAGGGATGTCTCCATGGAGCTGCTGGCAGTGTCTGTGACATCCTGGCTCTTTGGCACTCTGGGCGCTCCTGGGATGTCACTCTGTAGCCCCTGTGAATGTCAGTGACATCCCCGCTGTTGAGGAGTCTGGGCATAGCTGGCATGTCTGCATGGATCCCCTGTGAGTGTCGGTGACATGCCGGCTCTTTGGCAGCCTGGGCACTGCTGGCATGACCCGATGGAGCAGCTGTGAGTGTCTGTGACACCCCTGCTCTTTGGAAGACAGGGTAAGGCAGGGATGTGCGCATGGGGCCCCTTTGGGTAACTGTGACATGCTGTCTCTTTGGCAGCCTGGGGACTCCTGCGATGTCCCCATGGAGGCCCTGTGAGTGTCTTTGACATCCCTGCTCTTTGGCATTGTGGGGATTGCGGGCATAAAGCCGTTGAAGCCTTGCGAGTGTTCTTGAGTGCGGCTCTTTGGCTGCCTGGAAAGTCCGGGGATGTCACCATGGAATCCCTTGGAATTTCTGTGACATCTTAGCTCCTTGGAAATCTGGGGACTGCTGGGGTATCAGCATGGAAGCCGCGTGAAAGTCTGTGACATGTGGGGTCTTAGGCAGGCAGGGATCACATGGGATGTGGCTATGGAGCCCATGTGAGTTTCTGTGGCATGGCAGGGTTTTGGAAGCTTGGGGACTCCTGGGATTTCACCATGGAGCCGCTGTGAGTGTCTGTGACATCGTGGCTCTTTGGGAGCCTGGACACTCCTGGGATGTCACTCTTGAGCACCTGTGAGTGTGTGTGACATGCCGGCTCTTTGGCAGTCTGTGGATTCATGGGGTTTCTGCATGGAGCTCCTGCTAGTGTGTGTTGCATCCTGGCTCCTTGTCACTCTGGGGGCTCCTGGGATGGCAGTCTGGAGCCCCTGTGAATGTCTGTGACTTTCCGTCTCTTGGGGAGCCTGGGGATACGTGGGATGTGTGCATGGATCCCCTGTGAGTGTGTGTGACATGCCAGCTCTTTGGCAGCTTGGGGACCCCTGAGATGTGTGCATGGAGCCCCTGTGAGTGTGTGTGGCATGCCGGCTCTTTGGCAGCTTTGGAAATCCTGGCATTTCTGTGTGGAGCCCCTGTGAGTGTCCGTGACATGACCAAGGTCTTTGGAAGCTTGGGGACCCCTGGAATGTGTGCATGGAGCCCCTGTGAGTGCGTGTGGCATCTCTGGTGTTTGGCACTCTGGGGATTCCCGGGATATCCCCATGGAACCTGTGTGAGTGTCTGTGACATGCTGGCTCTTTGTCAGCCTTGGGTCTCCTGGGAAGTCGCCATGGAACTGTTGTGAGTGTCTGTGATATCCCAGTTGCTTGGAAGCCCAGGGTTTCCTGGGATGTTGCCATTGATCAGCTGTGAATGTTTGTGACATCCCGGCTCTTTGGGTGATTGGGAACAGTAGGGAAGTCCCGATGGAGCCCCTGTGAGTGTCTGTGACATCGTGGCTGTTTGAGAGCCTGTGGACTCATGGGATGTCACTCTGGAGCCCCTGTGAGCGTCTGTTACATCGTGGCTGTTTGAGAGCCTGTGGACTTGAGGGATTTCAGTCTGGAGCCCCTGTGAGTGTCTGTGACATGCCGGTGCTTTGGCAGCCTGTGGATTCGAGGCATGTCTCCATGGAGCTGCTGGCATTGTCTGTGACATCCTGGCTCTTTGGCACTCTGGGGGCTCCTGGGATGTCACTCTGTAGCCCATGTGATTGTCTGTCACATCCCAGCTTTTTAGGAGTCTGGGCATAGCTGGCATGTCTGCATGGATCCCCTGTGAGTGTCGGTGACATGCCGGCTCTTTGGCAGCCTGGGAACTGCTGGCATGACCTGATGGAGCAGCTGTGAGTGTCTGTGACATCCCTGCTCTTTGGAAGACAGGGTAAGGCAGGGATGTCCGCATGGGGCCCCTTTGGGTAACTGTGACATGCTGTCTCTTTGGCAGCCTGGGGACTCCTGCGATGTCCCCATGGAGGCCCTGTGAGTGTCTTTGACATCCCTGCTCTTTGGCCTTGTGGGGAATTGCGGGCATAAGGCCGTTGAAGCCTTGCGAGTGTCTGTGAGGTCCTGGCTCTTTGGCTGCCTGGAAAGTCTGGGGATGTCACCATGGAATCCCTTGGAATTTCTG
>JAVTVJ010011028.1:0-18758 GCA_034509425.1 Eopsaltria australis | reverse complement strand
AAGCTTTAATTGTACCTGTGGTTTGGCACCGTCCTCACTCTGCCAATATCCCCAAGGGAGCCCATCTGTGTTGGGTGACAGTGTCACTCAGGTAACAGTGACATGTCTGTTAACCAAGAACCTTATGGAGCAAGAGGGAACTTTTTCGCAAGTGTGTGAAATGGATTCAGAATTTGGAAAACTGAAAGGGAAGATATTCTGGGCAGTTGGACTCCTGATGCTGAGAAAGTCCTGCACTGCACACCCTGGCTACCTTGCTCAAAGGAATATCACTAAATTAAAACTTCCTGCTTGCAAATTAAGTTACTGTTTGTTTTGTTAGAGGGTTTTGAAAGAGGTCAATTGAGAAGTGCTGTGGCTGAATGGTATCTAGAAGGAAGTTTTTTTCTCTTTTTTGGTCAATTGACTTTAGTAATTTGGCACCTTTTTATGCAGTGACTTAAGCTGTTTTCTACAGCAAAACCATTTATTAAATTAAATGGTTAAATTTTGAGAGGTTTACAGTGCATTTCTTTTTCTATTGTTCAACACATAATTTGAGGTAGGCTTGACTTTCAGAGATCCCATGAATTTAAGTGTCCTGTTGATTTGGTGGAAAGCCTGAGAAGTCCAGCATCTCTGGAAATCAGGTGTGTCCTGCCCATCTTACATACCAGCCTTACAGCACAGTATGTTAAGGACTAAGAAAAAGCCAAAGAAACCAAGACAGTAGTGGTATGGAAGAAAAAGGAACAACTTGAAAGCAAGCATGAAGACTGTTAAATAATCAAGGAAGTTGTAGTGGTAATGATTTCTTTTTTCTTTTTGAAAGAAATACAAATCTTCTACCAGTGCCTAAGTGATGAACTACTGAAGTACCACTTGGCCACAGGCCTCTGAAAGATGGTTTCAGTTTCTCAAGGTGTGAGTCATGTCCTAAAGATGAAAGATAATTGAAACTGGAAACATCAGGGGACGCACCCAATCTCCAAAGTCTCACGTGCCTTCTTTTTTTATTTAAATTAAATTAAAATAATTAAATTCAATAATATTTAAATAAATGATAAATAAAATAATAAACAAAATAATAAAATTTAAAAATTAAACTAATTAAAGTAATTACCTTTAAATAAATTTAAAACTAACATTGCCGGCGTCCTAGTTGTTTGTATGAATATATTCTGCTCTCTTGCACTGTGGATGTAGAAGTACACTTAGGGAGCCTTTCAGCATATTTGGAGTTAGTATTTTTTAAACTGAACTGCAAGACTGATTAATTAACATTTACATTCTCACACCTTTTATGTTGGGAAATGGCCATTTCTGGCTGCACAGACATAAGGTATAAGTGAGCAATCCAGACTCCATAGACAAGTGTTAGGCCTCTGCTCAAGGCTGTTCTCAAACAACTGTGGGAAAGGGAGACATGAGAGCTGTAAACAAGGTGCAGGTGTCTAGAGATTAGCTTGGCAGAAGAAACTGTTGATGTTATTGCCTTCTGATACCAGTTTGTGTGTTAATTAGATTAGAGAAAGATCCAGTGTGAAACTTCTGTAAGTGAATAATATTTTGAGCACGTAAGGTAGTATAAGTATGTGCACTGTCTGACAATAAACGAGCTTGATTTATGATTCACATTGGATCGTCGTCTTGCTCCTCTCGCCGACACTGCCTGAGCTGGGATGAGCTGCTGATTCTAGCTCCCTGGCAGCATGCCCTGGGTGGCCACTGCTGCCACCGGGGAAGGAGAAGGGAGGTGAAAAGCTGCGGCACTGCCAAAGCAGCCCTGACCCAAGGAGGATGGCATACGTTCTTCTCCGCTCCAGGGTCAAACTGGTAGGGATCAAACAGAACAGTAGGGGATGGGCTGGCCTCGGAATTGTCCAATCTGTTGGAAGTTGGTGCAAGCAGACCTGGGGGTTCAGAGCAACCAATCTCTGAACTCACAAAATCATGGACATTCGTGCAGCTTTCTTAAAGAGCCGCCATATCAGCTCTCCGTGTGGCGAGGTGCCTCTTAGTATCAACACTGCTGCTCCTGGCAAAATTAAATGTTTCTGTCCTACTGCCTGCCAGCCTTCCATTTGAAAAATCCCACTAGAAGGGAAATATTTTACATGCCTGGACACCCTGTCCAGCAAGGCACTTAACTTCACATCGGAGATATCTGTACTTTGGCAATGCAGGAGCTGCCATACCAGGTTCAGGCTCCTCGTTTCTTCCACAGATATTTTTCATCCCATAATTCTTCCACTGCTCACCTGATACAGGTGATGGGTGCATGTTTGGGTTCCTTTGCCGAACGTTTTCTGATCGACCCTGATTCTGGTTCAGTGGAAGTTGCTACCGGTTGTGGTCCATGTCTTTCACCGCCTGTGAAATGTCCCGATTTGGGATGCCATTTGTAGCAATGGGGAAGAAACACATGCAGACCTCCTTGCTTGTCCCAAAGATCATTTCTTGTAACAAATCAAGCCCTTTTATGTTCTAAACCCAAAACAAGCAGGCACTGGCTGCCTGCCACTGCAGAGAGCCCAGTCAGCTCTCTGATCAGGTGGTGTCTATGTGCTCAGGCCTAATTACCTCGGTCCTCTAACTGGATTCACTTTCACAAACAAAAGTTGCATTTGTTTAAATTCATATTGTAATAAACTGTATCTTATGATATTAAATTTGCATTATAATAATTTAAATTCTATTAAATTTGAATTTTATCAAAATGTATTAAATTTAAAATGGTAAGCAACAAAATCAGGGCTATATTTTCTGTCCTGTGAATATACTGCATCCAAACCCTATAAAATCCTGCTAGCTTGCCCAGGCAGCAATGAACACAGAGATCGCTCCATCCTCAGCTAGGCAAAAGTTACTCTGGTCCAGTAGCAATGGTTACATATTTTAAGCCTTCTCTGACCTCTGGTTTATGGTACAAATTAGTAACTAAATAATAGATTTTGAATCTGGCCTTTCTTTTTTAATGTTTTCATCAGACTGAAAAAATTAGAGTTCTCTACTCTCTCTTCTTACCCTGTGGTTGTGATGAAAGGGAAGAATATTCACATTATATGCATTTGAAAAGAAGCAAGAAATTGTCAAAGAATTGGAGTTACTCTGTGTTGCGTTCCCTGCTTCAGTCCCACCCTGGTACCGGCAGCGGAGTCCTAGCCCTATCCTAGGATGCCGTTCGCCCTCGGGAAGGCACCCTCGGAGTGCTGACTATGAGCACAGCTGGCCCACGTTCGGTCCGGGGAGATGTTGCCCCCGGAGCGTGGTGAAACAGCAAGGAACTACCAGAGAAGGAGGTCTCTTGGTATGTGATTTCGGTAGGTTTATTGCCTCCAAAGGGAGCACATGGACCAAGAGCCAAGAGCAGCTTATTACATCGGTATTTAAGGGAGGAACAACACCCAATAGGATGAGGGCAGGGAACAATACAGGGGAGGGACTGGGGTACATGATCAAATGGGGTTTAGGGGGGGGAGGGGAACAGAGAGAACAACGAATGAACTATGGAGTGACAGGGAATTTCCCAGAGCGGGAATACATAACAGACAAGTCCAGTAACCAACAGCAGGAGCTTGGGGTCCGTGGATTGGTGGTCCAACTGCTGCCCCTGGGAGCTCCGGGGGGAAACCCTCTGTCCGTGGAACCTGTCCGGAAGTCCTCTGGTTCCGAACCACCGCAACAACTCTGTCTCACAAAAGCTAGGATAAGGGTTGTCATCAAACCCACACAGAGGATATCTGTGTTCACTAACAGATTTTCCGAAACAGTTCTTACCACTTGTTCAGTGGTCTTGGTTCTTCCTTTAAAGAAATCAGATTGTTGAAAGGTCTGGAGTGAATATTTAAACATTAGAACTATACGAGATTCCCAGAAACCCAGTGGTGAAAGTGAAAACTTTGCATCAATGCTGATTAGCAGCTGAATTTTTCACAAAGGCCTACCGAGGAAACTCTAAGACGGAATTAATTAAAATGGAAATTGCAGACACAACTAGATTACAAAAGACAATGAGCTAGAAGCTCAGCTGGTACAATTCACTACACAATCATTGAATTCAGAACCTTTCTCAGTGCTTCCTGGAGGACATCCATGTCCTGAGTCCAAAGTGTTTTGTTAACTGAAGTTGGTATTTGTGTATTTTTACGTAGCATGGTTGTAATAATGTAATAAATTCCTTTTTTTAGCCTTAACTGAGATTTGTACAGTTGTGGTATTGTCAGCGCGGGTGTAGCAATTTGTAATAAATGACACCCAGCTGAGGTGGGTGTTTGGTGATTTGTACTGTCCAGAGCAGTGAGCAGATGGAAACGTGATGATGCTGGAGGGTTGTGGCCATGAAAATCTGCAGCCGTGCCCAGCGCAGCCCCCACCTGCACTCAGACTGGGCAAGGAAAGCGCAGATTTGGGCTGGCAGCAGAGCCACGCCTTCCCTTAAGAACTGGCTGCAAAGCCTGCTGAGAAAACTCCGGCACTGCACTGAGCACAGAGCTCCGAGCAGGAGCCACCCGGGGAGGGACAAACCCAGCGCCACCGCACGGGCAGCTCTTTGGCAAGCGCTCCGAGTGTCCCTCGGATGATGATGATGAAATATAATACCGGGATTAAAATGACAACTGTAATGGTTTTTTCTATATGTCCCTATTTGCTTGGTTATTTTTGGTTGTACTTTAGGTTTAGCTGCGTGGTTGGTTGGATGGTGTGTGGTTGGGTGTTCGGTTTTTGACCTATTTCTTTCAGTACTTCTTTTAAATGTCTTCTTTTTTTTTTTTTACCAAAGGCTTTTCCCTTTCTTTCCGTTATAAACCATTAATATATTTAAATTAGCCTTTCCTTGCAACAATAACCATTTCAGTTCTGTGTAGTTGTTTGCTCATTAGAATTTACTTTTCTCTGAACAGATATTTCCCTACCTCGCGTTTCACCCCAAGAAGCCTCTGGAACGCCTACTCCTGCTCTTTCTCGTGCTCCGTCTCGTGCTCCTTCTCATGCTGGTAAGTCTGCTTTTCAAGCAAGTACAGTCACTTGGATGTGACTTCAGAGCCAGCATCTGCATCCATGCTGCACTGCTTCTGCAGGAAAACACTACAGGACTTGACTGTTAAACAAAATGGAGCAGTAAAACTACTGCTCACATTTTGAAATACCCATTTCTTGCAACCATAACAAATCCAGTTGTGTGCATTTCCCTGTAGTTTTAAAATTTACTTTCTCTGAACAGCCTCTTTTTGGCTTCCTGTTCCACGTCAAGCAGCTCGTACACCACCTGCTCCTACTCCTCCTCCTGATGGTAAGTCTGCTTTTCAAGCAATTATAGTCACTTGGATGTGGGTTCAGAGCCTGCATCTGTCTCCATGGTGCACTGCTTCTGCAGGGAAATACAGCGAAACTTAAGCGTAAGTGTAATGAATAAATAAAACTAGTTCTAAAAGAAACGTATTTATAAGTATTACAGAAGGGAAAGGGGATGCTGAAATATAACACAGAGATTAAAATTACCACTTTTTGCAATTTTACTTGCAATGCTTAACAGACTAGGCGTTTCCTCTTAGAGGGAAATACATTTGTCAAGAAACATCAAAACAATAAATCCATAAATAATATCTGACAAAATGTCATTAAATATGTCTTTATGTGTCAGTAATAATAAATAATAATAATAATAATAATAATCTTTGTTATTCCATAACTATGTAATTTGACACAACACTTTCAAACAATGCACTTACGTGACACCTTACGCCTGCCTCTGGACTCTCCCATACAAACTTGAATTCTATTGTTTCCTCTTGATCCATCTGTCCAGACGAAGAGGGAACAAGAATATTGGGCTAGAGCTCTGAGCCTGTTAGCAGCCAGAACTGCAATCACAGCTCTTCGGAGCACATAAACCAGATGTTTGGCTCTTCTCTGCCTCAGCCTCTCTTCGTCTTGGCTGTTTTCCGCATTAGCAAGGAAAGCATGAAGGAGGCTCCTAATCTTCTGGTTTGACGACTCGTGGAGGTTTGACTGGGCCTGGAGAAGGTCTCTTTGGGAGGACACAGCGCAGAGCCGGCTGTAGAGTGGACACAGGGCCCCTGACAGCAGTGCGCAGGCTGCCAGCAGGGACGAACACTCCCTGTGAGCATTTGATAATGAATTTCTCACAGAATTATTCTCCTGGGTCAGTTTCTCACAGGTTTGTTCGAGACCATACAGTTTTTGCCTGGTTTTCTGCGCTGTTTCTTCACATTCCTGTGACACAAGAAGAAACAAACAAAAAAAAAAATGGAAAAACATTAATTAGATGGTGTTTACCCAGGTAAGAGATAAAAGGAAATTACTAGTTTTCCCATTCAAATGACACATTAAAGGAACAAAAAGTGTTAGCAATGATGGTGATGAAAGTACTGCTTCTAGTAAGCAGTTACAGAATCAGATGTGTGAAACCAAACCAATAGTGTCAGAGAAATTTGCATGAGCATCAGCTGCAAATGGACTCCTGATTTATGACAAAAATGCACTAATACTGTGATAGCTTATAGAAGGTCCAACACCAGCTGTCTGCCCACAATACAGTTTTATGGGTTGACTTAACAATAGTAATGACATCCTCCAATTTCAGAGGGAACGTTGCTCTACCAAGCAGAAAGCTAGTGTGAGAGGAAAAAAGGAAGGAAGGCTGGAACATGAAAATAGACAGAATACATTTTTCAGCATGCAAACACTTCCAGTCCTGAAATCTGCATCAAATTCAGCATTATTCTGAGGAAGTAAGTTGCAGTAACTCACAAACAACAAGGGACATCAATTTCCTTTATTCACAACACTTTTAATTGAAACAGGTGTGAAGGGACGTGATGGTAAAGACAGGGAACATTTTGGATTGCAAATAACTCATCCAAAAAAGCAGTGACAGTTTTACGCTTGTAATCCACTTCTCACTGTAGTATCAGTAAAACAGTCGCTTAACACTGTTGAAATCTACCACTGTTCTTAGGGTCAATAGATACGTAACTAAATTTACCCCCAGGTGACACCACCTTATTGTTACTTTATACAATCTCTGCAAATTATGATGCTGATAAAGTAGCTGCTGCCCTTAGTAATTCTCAAAATGAGCAAATTCGGCCTTACAGCCTTAGCATTCTCAGAAAACAAGAATACTACCCTATAGACCAAAACAGGCTTTTGAATTGGAGCTGCAGACCAAATTATCTTCATAATGCTTCAACCAAGTAATTTATTTCTTATTTTAAGTGATGTTAACACTAGCACAATGGTGGGTTGGTTTGTTGGTCGTTGGGGTTTTTTTTTTACTTTAAAAATATACTAAAATTCCCAAGTGACCTTAAACTGCTAAGGGGCTTAAACTACCGAAATAATCCATGAAATGTTCATAAAACAGAAAAAATTACAAGTTCACAACACCAGACGTGTGCTCTTGCACGAGCTTGTGCAAGGAGATTTGAGTAGCGCTGTTCAAGATTTTCCTTTTCTTTCTGCCAGCAATGCTGCTGTGCTTTTAACTGTTCAGCTATTTTCTCAAAAGCATCCTCCTGTTTCTGCTGAAGGTCATTCCCAGTGTCAGTCTTCTCCTTGCAAATATATTCTAGGTGAGATCCAACCAAACAAGCAACCAAAGCCAAACTCAAACCAAAACTAAGCAAGCAACTGGGGACCAAGAGATTTAAAAAAAGATTCAGTAGTAATTTTAATCCCTATGTTAGCTTTCAGCATCCCCTTTCTCTCCTGAAAAATGTCTCAGAACATTTCTGGTTGCACTACTTTCATTGCTGCATAAGGTTGATACTTTAAAGTTTTGTCCTATTTGCCTATAGAAGCCGTAGAGCATGAAGGGACATGCTGGCTAGGAAGCCACATCCAAGTGCTGGTAATTGTTTGAAAATGAGACTTACCAGGATGAGAAGGAGCACGAGACGGAGCACGAGAAAGAGCACGAGAAGGAGCAGGTGTAGTGGCTGCTTTAGGTTCAAAGTGAACCGGCAAAGATTCTGTTGAGGGAAAGTAAATTTTTTTTTAACAAAGGAACTGCACAGAACAGAAATGGTTATGCTTGGTAGGAAAGACTCTTATGAAATGTTAATGGTTTATAAGAAGAAGAAAGGAAAAAGTCTTTGGTAAAGAAAAAAGAAAGGAGATGGAGAGGAGATGGAGAGGAGATGGAGAGGAGATGGAGAGGAGATGGAGAGGAGATGGAGAGGAGATGGAGAGGAGATGGAGAGGAGATGGAGAGGAGATGGAGAGGAGATGGAGAGGAGATGGAGAGGAGATGGAGAGGAGATGGAGAGGAGATGAGAAGAGCAGAGAAGAGCAGAGAAGAGCAGAGAAGAGCAGAGAAGAGCAGAGAAGAGCAGAGAAGAGCAGAGAAGAGAAAGGAGAGAGGAGAAGAGAAGAGAAAAAAGAAAAGAGAAGAGAAAAGAAGAAAAAAGAAAAGAAAAGAAGAAAAAAGAAAAGAAAAGAGAAAATAATTAAAAATAGCAATATAAAAAAATCAAAAATTAAACACCCACCCAGCCACTACTACCACTCCCCAAAACCAAAAAATCCAACCAACCAAGCCACCAAAACACGAACTAAAACCAAAAAACACACCAGGGAAAATATGGGCCAATAGAAAATTAAAAAAATTACAGTAGTTTTACAGTAATTTTAATCTCTGTGTTAGGTTTCATCATCCCATTTTGCTTCTAAGAAATGTCTCAGAATGTTTCTCTTAGCACTAGTTTTATTATCCATAATAAAATATGGATAATATCCATAGTAAGATTATCCATTATTTTTACACTGAACTATTGTTGTATTTGTGTACAATAGCAGAGAGATGCTGGCTCTGAACACACATCCAAGTGACTATAATTGCTTGAAAAGCAGGCTTACCATCATGAGGAGGAGCAGAAGGAGCAGTAGGTATATTGACTGCTTGGGGTTCAAAGTGACCGACCTCGTGACAGTTCTCTTCCTGTTGTTATTGCCTCAACTCTGGCAGCTGCCAGTGAGTAGACATCCATAAAACTGAAAAGCACATGCTTTAAATAAAAGTAAAAGAAATAATGAGTGCCAAGCAAGCTACACTTAAATGCCAAATAGTACACATCCAAATTCACTACAAAAGACACCATTTTTATTAATCAGAGAAATCAGATATAGTTTTTAGGCCAAAAAGAATTTCAGTCCCAGGACTTAAACATCAAAATTGTCTAGCTCTGCATTTTTTATTCCTTCTAAAATCTTAAATATTAATTAATATTAAAATCTTCAATATTAATATTGAAGAAAAGGAAATGACTCCACACCCTAGTTAGAAAATGTTTTGATGAGAAGTTTTCAAGCATGCAGTACAGCCATTGAACTCTTGATACAATTTTTCATTTCATTTCAATACAAGACTCAGTGCAGGTTCAATTTCTGTTCACAAAAATTTACCACACAGTTTCAGGCTAACGCTCACACTTGTAAAATGAGTCCATTTACTAATCCTTCCGCTCCGTCAGTAACAAACTAAACACTGTAAACCTACAGATCTCTACAAACAAATACTCTGATTGCAACACAGCTGGAAAAACCTACATGTTTCCATGTATGTAGTAGAAGAATGCCCCAATTTTGTTATGTTGATTAGACTGATGGTGAAGTTAGCGGGACAAGAGAGCATGAATTATTTGGCAGTACTGGTAACTTTTTTATCTATGCCATGTAGTCTCAACTAATTGTTGAAAAGATTGCTCTTTTTACAATGGTTCATCACATTTTATTTGTTATAGTTTTTCCCTTTAGATAGGATGAATTTGATCTTTTGAATATAAACACGTAGTATAGACAAAAATTACTTAGTACCACAAACAGGGATTTACAAAGATTTTGGCAGTTTTCCTTTACTTGCTTTCACACTGCTGCTTTTCGTAATAGATGTTAACACATCTAAAATTAATCCGGTTATTTCATTGTAGCGTCTAGGAAACAGCAGCGGCAAATTAACCCTTATCGCATCTTTCCTCATCAGAAAGTGTCTCTGGGTCTGGTGCTAAAAGAAAATTCTTGCAGATTATAAGGGCTTTAATTGACATGCACTTGTCACAGACTAAGGCAATTCTAGAGGATGTGACTGCAAACAGCTCCACTGCTTTTAATGACCAGTGTCCCTAAAGTGATTCCTAACTGCTTCACTCAAGATTGCAGGACTGCCCTTAAACGAGTTTGGCAGAGAGTAAAATTAAAATCCATTAGGAGACCTCTGGCTAGAAAAGGCAGATTTTATAATAAAACCTCCATAATGTTCTTGGAAAGGAATCAAAGGGGAACTAGAGATCAGGGAAGGGGAGAGAGAGAGAGAGAGAAGGAAAAAGGACAAAGAAAGTTAGGGAAAGGCAGAAAGAGGGAAATGGAAGGAGAAAAGGAAATTCACAGTGATGCAAACTGTGAGCCATTGGTGCTATTTGTGTATGTCCCAAGCTACCGAATGTACCTGAAACTGCCAGGTGAACAACAACTTTATAATTCTGCCCCACCAGTATGTACTGTACTATGTGTTAGTTGTACCACAAACAATTTGTACAAATATGAAATGCAAATTGATGCATTTCTAATTCTCTTCTGGAAAGAAAGAGGGAACAGGCTGCCCTGCAGATGCCTCTGCAATTATTGTGAAGTCAAAAAAGAATGGCAGTTGGGATGAGATAAAAAAATATACCATACTAGAAAAGCAAGATTTAAAAGCTGGTGATTGCCATGATGCCTCCTATGAAAAGATGCCACCCATGTGACCTTTTGTGCAGCTCTAACATGGATTATCACTGTACTGGGGGAACATTTGTAATTCTACCCTTTGATGGAGAAGTTAATCTGTGCTAATTAAGCTTCATGGGAATCTCAAGGCATTACATATTACATATTACCATATTTTTATGCAGAAACATGAAAAGTGGTGTACCCGCAAGAACTCTCTTGGACTGTCTCCATCAATACACTCAGATTGTCCATCAGTTTTGCAAAGGAGTTCCTGGCTGCACTGATAAGTGACCCGCAAGAACTCTCTTGGACTGTCTCCATCAATACACTCAGATTGTCCATCAGTTTTGCAAAGGAGTTCCTGGCTGCACTGATAAGTGAGTGTCCAGCAGGCCAGGAGTTTGGATCTTCAAGAAACAACAACAAAAAGGAAACATCAAGCAGGTTGTTAGTTGCGGTTTCTTACAAGATGCGGGTCTTTTTCAGTTCTATAGGATGGAAACTGTAAATATTCTGAAACACAGAATACTGAATCTGAAACACAGTTCAAACTTTGCTTTGTAAGGATATGACTTCAAGTTACTGAAAACAGCATCACCAAAGAAGTGCCTGAAACTGAATCCAAACGCATTTTGTTCAATGGCAACTTTTACATCAATTTAGTGTTTAACCTTCCGGAAAATGCATCACCTCATCTCTGCCCTGCTATTTCCCTTTATTCACATAAATTATCCCTCTTCTAATATCCTTTTTTTTGTGACAGAAATGTGGGGACTCTAAAACTACAGGATAACAAAGAACCAGGGATGGCTGCAATGCAGATGAACCAAGGGAGCCTAAATCAGTTCTCACTGCAAATAGACTCCAAAAACTTCTGCATCCATGGCCCTCTTTACTGAAAGGATAAAATATCCTATCAGACTTTAAAGAAAATTAATCTGTTCCAACAGCACAGAGACATGACCATTCAGAGATTGTACAAGTGGGTTCTTATTTCCCCCTGCAATAAAAGTACTCCTTCAGGGAAACAGCCCCATTAAAATTTGTACTGACTAGCTCAGGATACAACCTCTAGTCAAAAATGTCTATCATAATATTCACAAAGATTTCTTCAGAGCTATGATCCACAATAGTTTAGATAAAACTGTAAAAATGGAAATTATGTGATCACCCTGACTTATTTATTTTTAAAAATATCTTTCTGCTACAACAATAAACATTTGAAATTACCTGGTTTGTTGAGAACATCCTGCAATTCAGAGATGCAGTTGATTATTGCAGTGTGGAGGTTACAGCTAGTCAACCAGTCAAGCGCTTCAATGCAGTCAACTCCATCCTCTTCAAAACCTGTGAAACACAATTACAGCTAGCAGGATAACTGAACCACAAAGATATGGCACACTGCTATCTCCAGATTTTTCAGAAATCAAACAAAAATAAGCATGCTAGGCACAAATTAATCAGAACAATTTAGACCATATTTAGCATGTTTCCAGAACTATTTAAAAAAGAAATAGATGAATCTTCTAGTTTGCAAAATATTTTTGATATCATTTATCTTTCCAGTGGGAAGCATAAACTGGTCTGGCAACAGGAAGAGACAAGCAGACATAATCTCAAAAGAAAATTTAGAAATCCTATGCTAATATTTTACCTGAATCAGAAAGCAATTTTTTGCAGGTTTTAGTAGGAAATAAATATTAAAAATTATTTTTAAAAGAAGAAAAACCTTTAAAAAAAAAATAAAGAAAGTTGATGACTAATCAGTTAGGAACATTGCAAAATTTTTAGCACAGAGAAGATGCTGCAGCACCTACTTCTGAAAACCACAACACAAATATCAAGGATATCAGATAGTGTTGAGTTCATGTGTATAGTTGCAATTTTACTTGCAATGCTTAACAGACTAGGCGTTTCCTCTTAGAGGGAAATACATTTGTCAAGAAACATCAAAACCATAAATCCATAAATAATATCTGACAAAATGTCATTAAATATGTCTTTATGTGTCAGTAATAATAATAATAATAATAATAATAATAATAATAATCATCTTTGTTATTCCATAACTATGTAATTTGACACAACACTTTAAAACAATGCACTTACGTGACACCTTACGCCTGCCTCTGGACTCTCCCATACAAACTTGAATTCTATTGTTTCCTCTTGATCCATCTGTCCAGACGAAGCGGGAACAAGAATATTGGGCTAGAGCTCTGAGCCTGTTAGCAGCCAGAACTGCAATCACAGCTCTTCAGAGCACATAAACCAGATGTTTGGCTCTTCTCTGCCTCAGCCTCTCTTCGTCTTGGCTCTTTTCCGCATTAGCAAGGAAAGCATGAAGGAGGCTCCTAATCTTCTGGTTTGACGACTCGTGGAGGTTTGACTGGGCCTGGAGAAGGTCTCTTTGGGAGGACACAGCCCAGAGCCGGCTGTAGAGTGGACACAGGGCCCCTGACAGCAGTGCGCAGGCTGCCGGCAGGGACGAACACTCCCTGGGAGCATTTGATAATGAATTTCTCACAGAATTATTCTCCTGGGTCAGTTTCTCACAGGTTTGTTCGAGACCATACAGTTTTTGCCTGGTTTTCTGCGCTGTTTCTTCACATTCCTGTGACACAAGAAGAAACAAACAAAAAAAATGGAAAAACATTAATTAGATGGTGTTTACCCAGGTAAGAGATAAAAGGAAATTACTAGTTTTCCCATTCAAATGACACATTAAAGGAACAGAAAGTGTTAGCAATGATGGTGATGAAAGTACTGCTTCTAGTAAGCAGTTACAGAATCAGATGTGTGAAACCAAACCAATAGTGTCAGAGAAATTTGCATGACCATCAGCTGCAAATGGACTCCTGATTTATGACAAAAATGCACTAATACTGTGATAGCTTATAGAAGGTCCAACACCAGCTGTCTGCCCACAATACAGTTTTATGGGTTGACTTAACAATAGTAGTTACATCCTCCAATTTCAGAGGGAACGTTGCTCTACCAAGCAGAAAGCTAGTGTAAGAGGAAAAAAGTAAGGAAGGCTGGAACATGAAAATAGACAGAATAAATTTTTCAGCATGCAAACACTTCCAGTCCTGAAATCTGCATCAAATTCAGCATTATTCTGAGGAAGTAAGTTGCAGTAACTCACAAACAACAAGGGACATCAATTTCCTTTATTCACAACACTTTTAATTGAAACAGGTGTGAAGGGACGTGATGGTAAAGACAGGGAACATTTTGGATTGCAAATAACTCATCCAAAAAAGCAGTGACAGTTTTACACTTGTAATCCACTTCTCACTGTAGTATCAGTAAAACAGTCGCTTAACACTGTTGAAATCTACCACTGTTCTTAGGGTCAATAGATACGTAACTAAATTTACCCCCAGGTGACACCACGTTATTGTTCCTTTATACAATCTCTGCAAATTACGATGCTGATAAAGTAGCTGCTGCCCTTAGTAATTCTCAAAATGAGCAAATTCGGCCTTACAGCCTTAGCATTCTCAGAAAACAAGAATACTACCCTACAGAGCAAAACAGGCTTTTGAATTGGAGCTGCAGACCAAATTATCTTCATAATGCTTCAACCAAGTAATTTATTTCTTATTTTAAGTGATGTTAACACTAGCACAATGGTGGGTTGGTTTGTTGGTGGTTGGGGTTTTTTTTTACTTTAAAAATATACTAAAATTCCCAAGTGACCTTAAACTGCTAAGGGGCTTAAACTACCGAAATAATCCATGAAATGTTCATAAAACAGAAAAAATTAGAAGTTCACGACAGCAGACGTGTGCTCTTGCAGGAGCTTGTGCAAGGAGATTTGAGTAGCGCTGTTCAAGATTTTCCTTTTCTTTCTGCCAGCAATGCTCCTGTGCTTTTAACTGTTCAGATATTTTCTGAAAAGCATCCTCCTGTTTCTGCTGAAGGTCATTCCCAGTGTCAGTCTTGTCCTTGCAAATATATTCTAGGTGAGATGCAACCAAAGAAGCAACCAAACCCAAACTGAAACCAAAACTAACCAAGCAAGTGGGGACCAACAGATTTAAAAAAAGATTCAGTAGTAATTTTAATCCCTATGTTAGCTTTCAGCATCCCCTTTCTCTCCTGAAAAATGTCTCAGAACATTTCTGGTTGCACTACTTTCATTGCTGCATAAGGTTGATACTTTAAAGTTTTGTCGTATTTGCCTATAGAAGCTGTAGAGCATGAAGGGACATGCTGGCTAGGAAGCCACATCCAAGTGCTGGTAATTGTTTGAAAATGAGACTTACCAGGATGAGAAGGAGCACGAGACGGAGCACGAGAAAGAGCACGAGAAGGAGCAGGTGTAGTGGCTGCTTTAGGTTCAAAGTGAACCCGCAAAGATTCTGTTGAGGGAAAGTAAATTTTTTGTTTAAAAAAGGAAGTGCACAGAAGAGAAATGGTTCTGCTTGGTAGGAAAGACTCTTATGAAATGTTAATGGTTTATAAAAAGAAGAAAGGAAAAAGTCTTTGGTAAAAAAAAAAGAAAAAAGAAAGGAGAAGAGAAGAGAAGAGAAGAGAAGAGAAGAGAAGAGAAGAGAAGAGAGAAGAAAAGAGAAGAGAAGAGAAGAGAAGAGAAGAGAAGAGAAGAGAAGAGAAGAGAAGAGAAGAGAAAAAAGAAAAGAAAAGAGAAGAAAAGAAAAAAGAAAAGAGAAAATAAAAGAAAAAAGAAAAGAGAAAAGAAAAGAAAAAAGAAAAGAGAAAAGAAAAAGAAAAAGAAAAAAGAATTAAAAATAGCAATATAAAACAATCAAAAATTAAACACCCACCCAGCCACTACTACCACTCCCCAAAACCAAAAAATCCAACCAACCAAGCCACCAAAACACGAACTAAAACCAAAAAACGCACCAGGGAAAATATGGGCCAATAGAAAATAAAAAAAATTACAGTGGTTTTACAGTAATTTTAATCTCTGTGTTAGGTTTCATCATCCCATTTTGCTTCTGAGAAATGTCTCAGAATGTTTCTCTTAGCACTAGTTTTATTATCCATAATAAAATATGTATAATATCCATAGTAATATTATCCATTATTTTTACACTTAACTATTGTCGTATTTGTGTACAATAGCAGAGAGATGCTGGCTCTGAACACACATCCAAGTGACTATAATTGCCTGAAAAGCAGGCTTACCATCATGAGGAGGAGCAGAAGGAGCAGTAGGTATATTGACTGCTTGGGGTTCAAAGTGACCTACCTCGTGACAGTTCTCTTCCTGTTGTTATTGCCTCAACTCTGGCAGCTGCCAGTGAGTAGACATCCATAAAACTGAAAAGCACATGCTTTAAATAAAAGTAAAAGAAATAATGAGTGCCAAGCAAGCTACACTTAAATGCCAAATAGTACACATCCAAATTCACTACAAAAGACACCATTTTTATTAATCAGAGAAATCAGATACAGTTTTTAGGCCAAAAAGAATTTCAGTCCCAGGACTTAAACATCAAAATTGTCTAGCTCTGCATTTTTTATTCCTTCTAAAATCTTAAATATTAATTAATATTAAAATCTTCAATATTAATATTGAAGAAAAGGAAATGACTCCACACCCTAGTTAGAAAATGTTTTGATGAGAAGTTTTCAAGCATGCAGTACAGCCATTGAACTCTTGATACAATTTTTCATTTCATTTCAAGACAAGACTCAGTGCAGGTTCAATTTCTGTTCACAAAAATTTACCACACAGTTTCAGGCTAACGCTCACACTTGTAAAATGAGTCAATTTACTAATCCTTCCGCTCCGTCAGTAACAAACTAAACACTGTAAACCTACAGATCTCTACAAACAAATACTCTGATTGCAACACAGCTGGAAAAACCTACATGTTTCCATGTATGTAGTAGAAGAATGCCCCAATTTTGTTACGTTGATTAGACTGATGGTGAAGTTAGCAGGACAAGAGAGCATGAATTATTTGGCAGTACTGGTAACTTTTTTATCTATGCCATGTAGTCTCAACTAATTGTTGAAAAGATTGCTCTTTTTACAATGGTTAATCACATTTTATTTGTTATAGTTTTTCCCTTTAGATAGGATGAATTTGATCTTTTGAATATAAACATGTAGTATAGACAAAAATTACTTAGTATACCACAAACAGGGATTTACAAAGATTTTGGCAGTTTTCCTTTACTTGCTTTCACACTGCTGCTTTTCGTAATAGATGTTAACACATCTAAAATTAATCCGGTTATTGCATTGTAGCGTCTAGGAAACAGCAGTGGCAAATTAACCCTTATCGCATCTTTCCTCATCAGAAAGTGTCTCTGGGTCTGGTGCTAAAAGAAAATTCTTGCAGATTATAAGGGCTTGAATTGACATGCACTTGTCACAGACTAAGGCAATTCTAGAGGATGTGACTGCAAACAGCTCCACTGCTTTTAATGACCAGTGTCCCTAAAGTGATTCCTAACTGCTTCACTCAAGAGTGCAGGACTGCCCTTAAACGAGTTTGGCAGAGAGTAAAATTAAAATCCATTAGGAGACCTCTGGCTATAAAAGGCAGATTTTATAATAAAACCTCAATAATGTTCTTGGAAAGGAATCAAAGGGGAACTAGAGATCAGGGAAGGGGAGAGAGAGAGAAGGAAAAAGGACAAAAAGTTAGGGAAAGGCAGAAAGAGGGAAATGGAAGGAGAAAAGGAAATTCACAGTGATGCAAACTGTGAGCCATTGGTGCTATTTGTGTATGTCCCAAGCTACCGAATGTACCTGAAACTGCCAGGTGAACAACAACTTTATAATTCTGCCCCACCAGTATGTACTGTACTATGTGTTAGTTGTACCACAAACAATTTGTACAAATATGAAATGCAAATTGATGCATTTCTAATTCTCTTCTGGAAAGAAAGAGGGAACAGGCTGCCCTGCAGATGCCTCTGCAATTATTGTGAAGTCAAAAAAGAATGGGAGTTGGTATGAGATAAAAAAATATACCATACTAGAAAAGCAAGATTTAAAAGCTGGTGATTGCCATGATGCCTCCTATGAAAAGATGCCACCCATGTGACCTTTTGTGCAGCTCTAACATGGATTATCACTGTACTGGGGGAACATTTGTAATTCTACCCTTTGATGGAAAAGTTAATCTGTGCTAATTAAGCTTCATGGGAATCTCAAGGCATTACATATTACATATTACCATATTTTTATGCAGAAACATGATAAGTGGTGTACCCGCAAGAACTCTTTTGGACTGTCTCCATCAATACTCTCAGATTGTCCATCAGTTTTGCAAAGGAGTTCCTGGCTGCACTGATAAGTGAGTGTCCAGCAGGCCAGGAGTTTGGATCTTCAAGAAACAACAACAAAAAGGAAACATCAAGCAGGTTGTTAGTTCCGGTTTCTTACAAGATGCGAGTCTTTTTCAGTTATATAGGATGGAAACTGTAAATATTCTGAAACACAGAATACTGAATCTGAAACACAGTTCAAACTTTGCTTTGTAAGGATATGACTTCAAGTTATTGAAAACAGCATCACCAAAGAAGTGCCTGAAACTGAATCCAAACACATTTTGTTCAATGGCAACTTTTACATCAATTTAGTGTTTAACCTTCCGGAAAATGCATCACCTCATCTCTGCCCTGCTATTTCCCTTTGTTCACATAAATTATCCCTCTTCTAATATCCTTTTTTTTGTGACAGAAATGTGGGGACTCTAAAACTACAGGATAACAAAGAACCAGGGATGGCTGCAATGCAGATGAGCCAAGGGAGCCTAAATCAGTTCTCACTGCAAATAGACTCCAAAAACTTCTGCATCCATGGCCCTCTTTACTGAAAGGATAAAATATCCTATCAGACTTTAAAGAAAATTAATCTGTTCCAACAGCACAGAGACATGACCATTCAGAGATTGTACAAGTGGGTTATTATTTCCCCCTGCAATAAAAGTACTCCTTCAGGGAAACAGCCCCATTAAAATTTGTACTGACTAGCTCGGGATACAACCTCTAGTCAAAAATGTCTATCATAATATTCACAAATATTTCTTCAGAGCTATGATCCAGAATAGTTT